>JAQFZM010001612.1:0-17317 GCA_034695785.1 Galumna obvia | reverse complement strand
TATACGTATTAGTTGTCAAGCAACTTTAGACAAAACTTCATATTCTTTTTCATATTTTTTTGCCTATCTCTGATTATAATCTTGTACCATTCCTTCATGATTTAGACCCAACAGATTGAAAGTCAATGAATCATTATGCTAAATTTAAATAAAATAAATTATTGTTTTAAAAAGAAATATATTATAAATAAATTGATTACAATTAATTTACTCACAAAAACACCGGGAAATTTAACAAATAATTTCAATTTGCAAGTCAAAAATTCTACGATAGACCCTTCATAACCAAAAGGTTTATTCTGAAAATTCACAAAATTAAATTTAAGCTTAATTTTAGTATTTTTCTTACATTTTGAAAATTTAAAACAACTACATTTGATTTGTTCCAAATATTTTCATTTATAAGAAAATTATTACAATAATAAAATATATTCTCAGCAAAATGTATTGTAAGTAGGGTGACCATCCGTTCACTATTCTAGTAAACAGTTCAATATTTAGGTGATCTGTTTACTAGGAATTATTAGTCCTTTAGTGGACACTATAGTGTTCACAATTTTAATTTTGAAAATTTATAGTTAAAATTAAAATCTAATTTCAATAAAATTGTAAAGTTTTAATAATGATTTATGTAAATAAAGCAAGAATAGTTTTTTGATCTAATTTATAAGTTATTTTAGAAATTTTAATTATTAAATAGTGAACTCTTCATTTTAATAATGAAATAAAAAATCAGTTTAAATTGAAAAATATACAATATAATAAATTATGATATTCTTATTCATTAAATGGATTTTACCCTATTTTGACTACCATTGAAAATTTATAGTAAGCAAAGAGTGTTCACTATTTCAATTTAGAACACTTTTAGACAAAAAGGTTTTTCAAATAATATAATATAATGAAACTATTATTTTGACCTACCCATAAATAGTAATAGAAAATATTATCACAATGTTAATTTCATTAAATTGAATAAATTTCCTGCAAATATTATTCATATAAAGCGAAATTAGTTCGCATATTAATCATGAGATAAGAAGAACATCTATTAAATTAATAATAATTAATTATTATATTTTAAATAAATTATTAAAAGTGTACACTATTATGTCCATTTTTAGAATTTTTTGTTCACTATATGTTCACTTTTTATTAAGGCATTAGGAGAAATGTTCATTATTTCAAAAATTTTCAGTGGTCACCCTAATTGTAAGTATATTTGAAACATTATCTCGATAAGGTGAAATTTCTTTATATATTGGTGAACTCATTTCATATAAAATGTAGTTAAAATTTTAGTAAAAAGACATTTACAGAACAAACCTTTCTTTTTAAAATAAATTTTTAAGTAATAAACTTTGTATTATTATGAAAATATAAAAATGTTACCAAGGAAATATCAAAGTTAAAACTTATGATCTTGTTAAACATTTATCGATATAAGGGAGACAATCTTTTTAATTTTATCAATATAAATAAATCAAATTAGCATCAGATATATTTTAAATAATTATTATATAAAAAAATTTATTATAAATAGATATTTTAAATAAATAAAACTAAAATTTTTTAATTTAAAATAATTTACAGTTTGCTAATAAAATTAAAATATTACCTTTACATGTATAAGTTTATAAAAGTTTAATCTGGTCATCCTTGTTTATTGATTTGTATATTACAAAACCTAATTATATGTTTTGTTTTAAAAAATGATTTTATTTCTTGGTTACATATAGAAAAATAAATATATACTATTATAATAATAAAAATATATTCAACTATTAAATATAATTATTAATATATTATTGATTAATCAATAAAAATTAATTTTATCTTGAATTATATTTAGTGTTGTTAAATTTTGAAATTGCGCAATTGCCAAACATCGAAATTGCGTGAAATTGCCGCTATTGCGTCTAGGTCGATTGCAAAAATCGCAATTTGACTAGGACATTTTAAAAATCATGTATACCAAAATTTAAATAAATTCATAAAAATTCAAAGATTAGTAATTTAATAACCAAAATTACATCATTAAAAAAGAAAATGAAATAGATTTTTTTTAAGAATGTGTAATTAGTGTCCGTCAAAGCTTAATAAACCTAATTTTATAGTTTTAAATTATATTCCATATTTTGCAATTGAGCGCATTTTTACGAAATTTTACGCATTTTTCTTAAATGCGGCAAGCCAAAATTGAATTGCGAAAAATTAGCAATACTAATAATATTTATCAAATTTTTTCTAAATTGTGCTTTTATTCTTGAAAATTAATCAATAATAATACTTTATTGATGCATTAATATTAAAAAGATTAATAGAAGTTTATTCACATTAATTTAATTTATACATTTTTGATTAGGTAAATATTGTGATTTTGAATTTATATTATCATTATATAAATAATATATATCTTTTTTAATGATATATATTATAAATTATATATATCTAATTTTAGTCAAAGTATAGAAACATTTGTTTATAAATTAATTAATAGTATTAAACAAAAAAAAGTGATTTTTCAATTAATAACACATTTAGTGATTCGTTTTTTCTTTATGTTGTTTCAGCTCATAAGTGGTGGTAAACCTTAAGTGACAACCGTTTTGCGGACACGTAATCGCTTTGAAACACCCATTTCGCAACATTTCTTGTGTCCGATAAGACTAGATTTAGATTTGAGATTTTTGTCACTTTTTTCGCATTTGTGACTTTTCTGTTGAATGAATATATTGTTTGTGTTGTTTGAGTTCAGTCGAAGTGAAGAAAGATTTATTACAATTATTTTCATTACATTTAAAAAATTTTATTCTTAAATTAAATCTCTTCTTATGAGCGAATAGATTACTATATGTGTTGAATCTTTGGTCACAATTTTCAATCAAACATTTAAATAACTTTTCATTTAAAATAAAACTTTGTTTGTGTTGATTGAGTTCAACAAAAGTGACGAAAGTTTCATTACAATTATGTAAACATTTAAATGATTTGATTTTTAAATGAATTCTCTTATGAATTATGAGCTCAACTTTTGTTTTAAAAATTTTATCGCAGTTTTCAATCAAACAATTGTATGACTTTTCTGTCGAATGAAGACTTTGTTTGTGTCGTTTGAGTTCAGCCGAAGTGACAAAAGTTTTTTTTACAATTATTTTCATTACATTTAAAAGATTTGATTGTTAAATGAAATCTCTTCATATGATGAAATAAATTAGATCTCAGACTAAAACTTTTGGAACATCTTTTGATATCACATTTAAATGTCTTCTTCTTTGGTGTCGAAGAACTCTGAAAACTATAACCAATAAAAACTTTGCATTTATCACTTACACATAAACACTTTTGTTGAGTTTCGATGTTATAGTTATCAAATCTGTAGTCATAAGTAATCTCTTCTCCGGGTTTGATGTCTTTAATGACGAAGAGACCCAAACGATAAAACCCATTCACAGCACATTTCTCTATTTTACAATTGGATTCACAGCTGTGGTTGACAAATCTACAGAAATTCCCTCTGGAATATGAGTCGATTACTATTCCCTTATCCAAAGCCATACAGTAATGGTGTTGACTCTTAGCATACTTTTTTTCCATTCTTCGTTTAAATACCTCCGAAGTTACCACTTCTACGATATATTAAATCAAAAAGTATTCTGCTTTTATGTGTTTTGTGGTCTTTATTTCCAACCCTTTATGTGTGTCCAAGACTTCCAAACCGGAATCATACGACCCTTTGCCGATGCGTTGGTTCTTACAAATCGCGCCGGAATCACATGTGCCGGGATTACATTCAATTCTCATTACTTTATTTTCCCTACAATTCTCGTTGGGCTCCTCTTTTTTTCTGTGACTTTCCTTTATTTTTGTTTTAATGAATTTAAAGTTATATTTAGTCACTAAATTCTTAAGGATTTCTTTTTGTTTAACACTTTTATCACTCATTATAACAATTGAATGTCTTTTAAATCAAATGAAAATATTTTCGGCAAAACTTTAATAAATGTCAGTAAAAAACATTTCAAAAACTTTTGTCATTCAGTTTTGATTAAATAATTAATAAAATGAGACTTAAATTCAGTTATAATTTAAACAATAATCACATGTTTTTTGTTTATATTTATTTTGAAATGAGTTTTAAAAGTAATTCACGACTTTGTGAGTAGAGGTCACCACTTATAGACTAAACTTTTAACGGTAATGTCTTATATCGAGAGCATAACAAAAAACGTCAGACGCGTCAAACCACGTCATGAGCGCATGCCTTCAAATAAGTGAAGAAAAACACGTTTTAAAAACACTATAAATACTATCGATATTATGGCTTTTTATCAATATAACTAACTGTACTTGAGGCTTATAAAAGGCCCAAATGTTTTATTAAGTAATTGTATGTAATACTTTTATTCAGAGAGTGCGCTAATGCTTTGGTTTGTTATGCTCTCGATATAAGACATTACCGTTAAATTCATCACATGTTTGGACACATTTAATGTTTGTTTGATTTAAATTTTACTGAATTAAAGTAATAATGGATTTGAAACAAATCTTAAGTAATTTAAGTGTCGATGATCTGACTGATATCGAGAGAGAGGCCAAAGATTTTGCCCTTTCAAAAGGTATTCTAATTACTTTATTTATTTATAAATTGTTTATAAAAGTAGTTGTATTGACTCATTTGTTCAAAATTGTAAAAATATTTGATTGAAAAGAACCCAAAGTTTAGTACTTTAGTACTCAAAATATGCCATTTTTTCGAGTAATTTATAAAATATCAATAAATAGGAATTGCATTCCGTTTGAGGTCTATTCCAGAGGACACAACATCTTTGGCTCCGGTAACTCTTTTTCCGTCCAATTTTCCGAGAAAACACTTTGAATTCGGGATAAGTTTGCAGCCATTAGTGAACCGACTCTCCCATCAAATAGCATACAATCACCAGTTCTTAAGTGAATCCCTTTCGAAGACCATAGAAACGGATGATTTCACGAACCGTTTGTTTCAAATTTATAGCAATACTTTAAAAGAAGGTTTCGCTCAAAACACAAGTTTAGGCATTTTTAGAGCCGATTATATGATTAATGAATCGAATGAAAGCTGTGATCTAAAACAGGTTGAAGTCAATAATATATCGGCCAGTTTTGGAGGGTTAGCCCCAGCCGTACGACAATTGCATAAACATATTCTCTCAAAATATACAACAATTGAAGACATCGACAATAGATTACCCGAAAACAATTCATCAAAACTAATGAGTGAAGGACTCATTAAAGCATTTGATATTTACAATCGACCCAATGCTGTCATTCTTGTGGTCATCGAATCATTTGTTATCAATATCTTCGATCAAAGGATTCTTGAATTTACAATATCTGAGACAAGACCTGACATTAAGATAATCAGAAGATCTTTTGAACAAATGAAAGATAAGGCAAAACTTAATAACAATAGAGAACTGATTATTGATGGCAAACATGAAGTGGCGGTCGTTTACTATCGAACGGCATATGCGCCACAAGATTTCAGTGGTGACGATGATTGGGGCCTAAGACTTCTTTTAGAGCGATCCAAAGCCATAAAATGTCCGTCAATTCAGTACCACATCACTGGATGTAAAAAAATTCAACAAATAATTTCAAATCAAACAGTTTTAGAAAAATTAATTCCAAATGAAAGGGATGTTAAGGATTTGATGCAAGTCTTCACTGGTCTCTGGGGTCTTGAAATGGGATCAAATGGTGATAATGCCATAGAAATGGCACTTAAAGATCCCGAGAGATTTGTACTGAAACCTCAACGCGAAGGCGGAGGTAATAACTATTTCGGTAAAGGAGTGTCAATCAAATTGAATGAAATAAAGAAGAGTAAAGAGAGGGAATCCTTTATTCTTATGGAACTGATTAGATCCCCACAAATACTCAATTATATTCTAATCGCAAACAAAAGTCTATCTTTCAATGACTTTAAGCCATTGAATATATTGTGCGAATTCGGTGTTTTTGGGGCACTCATTGGTAACCAAAACGAAATACTCCATAACAGTGAAGCCGGACATCTGATAAGAAGTAAAGTCTTCGGCACTAATGAAGGTGGAGTTGCAGCAGGTTTTGGAGCCCTCGACTCTCCTTTCCTTTATTAATGTCTTTAAAATTGTAGTCTTTTTATATAATTATTGATTCGTTTAATATTAATATATTTATATTTAAAGTTTTTATTTTTTTTATTCATTTGAAAGTTTATAATAAATTGAATGGTTTTTCACTTCAATTTAATGATATTCTTTTTAAACTAAAAATTATTTATCGATTAAATGATTATAAGAATTCCTCAAAAGTTTATATTTAAAAAGATTTGAAATTGATTTCAGTCAATGATAAGTCAATTTTTTGTCCACATTTTGGAATCGATTCAAACAAATTAAAGATTAAATTATAGGCTTTGAAAAGAAGTGCTGTTTATTTGATGATCGGTCGGCACTCATATTAAGCTAAACATTTGGAAAGAATGTAATTCCTGTCAATACTTAAGTTAATAGAGTTTGAAAACATTTTTTTCTTAAGATTACTCTTTGAAATTAGTTTTACTCCAAATGTTTGGAATACTGTTCACAACTCTTGATTAGAGTAAAGACTCATCCGTTTATCGACCGTTTGTTGGATTTGAGCGTTGATTAGTTATGAAATTACACGACGTTTATCAACAAAATTGCTTTTCTCTACAGATAATAGTCTTTTGCTGTTAAATCTAAAAGAAGATGAGGTAATGAAATCAGAATTTTTCCACATTTTCTTTGCTTCAAATGTTAGCCGAAATCAGATTAGAATTTCTATCGTCGATAGGCTTTACTTAATGTTAATTAGAGGGGATTTTTTAAATTTCATTAATCGCTGAGAAAATGCTTTTCATTATATTTTCTTAATAGCAAAACATAAGACATTTAGGGACCTAATGTCCACCCTTGCACTCGACCACCTCTTCTCTCTCTCTCTCTCTCCCCTCTTCTTTCCCAACATTTATACACATTTTGTGTTTTGAGTTGCATTTAGTAAAAGCCTATAATTAAGAAAATTGTTGATGTGTTGGGCAACTAATAAGTAATTAGCGTTTAATAACTTAATATAATTATAGGGTTTAAGTCAAAAGTCGACTCTCAAACCACTCGGGTTTGTCTAATATTATAGCCTAACATTTACTAAATTTTCTTTATATTTTGTTTCTAATGTCTTCACTCATTGTTTTGATTAATTTATTAAATTTTAATGAATAAAACCAAAAATATAATCAAATTCTGATAATTATCTTTCCTTTTAAGAAAACTTTGAAAAAACTGTTCTGAAACGAGGGCTCAAATTAGCGGTGAATTTCATCCTCTAATAAACATTAGCGGAGAGTTAAGTCCAGACTTCACTGTTTTTTTTGTGTTTTGCAATCCTTCGAAAAGTCGATAATAATAATACATTTGTTGTTCAAAAACTAATGTTTATTTGTGTCAAATCCTTAAAGCTCTCGGATTCCATACTTAGACCGCAACTCATGAATAGATCTTTGGTTAATATCTGTGAAAATTGTTATTTTTTAGGACCCAAACCCTCTAAACTTTTCATTAGTTTCACCCAAACCTAAGTGTCTATACATAAGACAAATGCATAAATAGAAACAGAAAAGAGAGAAAACAATTTTTTCATAACAAATATTACAGTAATTCTGATTCAGAATAAAATATTCAGTCTTTTAAGCGTTCCTTTCATTCATTTTGAAGATTCTTGAAATATAGTCATAACTTTTATTACTTTTTTAAACAAAGAAAAGTTTTATAGTTTTGAGGTTAGGATCATATCATATGATGTAATTATCGCCGGATTTTCGGATGAATAGTTGTGACAAATGTTGTGAAACTGTGGTTACAATCATTTAGTTTTAAATAGTTATTTAACTTTTGGTTTTTAATTTGCATTTTATCAATTCTGGGCTGTTTTGGGGCCAAATTTTAATTATTATCTAATAATGGAGGGGAAGGACTGATAACTGAGACTTCAATTTCAGAGGAAAAGAGCGTAAAACTAATGTATAAAAAGTGCTGAAACGACGAAATCATAAAAATATATTTTATGGTAATTCAGATGAAAAGCTCTGGCGATGAGAGCAGTTCTCATAATAAAAAGTTATTTTTATATTTGTGTTGTATCTGTTATTCTGTGCGCAATAGATTAAAAGAAGTGAATATGGGATGAAATGTTGATGTATTGTATATATAATAATTTTTTTGAGGGTTCGCTACATAAAAGTTAGTTATTATGTTAATGAAGGCATTCTCCAAATCAATTGCACTGCTCATTGCACTGCTCATTGCAGTGCTCAGTCTTAGGACTGGGTGGAGATGCGATTGTGTGGTGCGAACGCACTTACATTAGTGATCATATTTCAAAAGTATAAATTGAATGATGTTATTGTGATTACAGCACAATATATAAGTCAAGTTAAGGCTTCTTCCAGTCTATAGCCTTAACTTAATATTGTCGTCAATTTTGTTGCACGGATTCAATTGTGCTGTTCTTTCTATTTATGCCATCATTTCGGCCTTAAAAGTATAGAAAATTGTTTTGAAAATATACTTTCGGGCCATCGCTGGCGATAGGCGTATATCCAATGCAGTAATAATGTGTAGCACTCACTCAAAATACATTAGAGCCGCAATAAATCTGAAATGTGGTCATCCATATATCCGGATCTCTTGTCAAACTCTAACGCATCCATATTTCCATTGAGTTTAGGGCTGTACTACAAAGAGAGCAATGGATCGACTCTTTTAGAGTCAACTCTATTTAGTGATGTATTGATTAGTCGTTAAATATTACTTAATTCTGAGCAAACCCTGAATATTAACCAACAGTTACAACGCTTTTAGCACAGAATGTTCTCAATGTTCAGAGATGTGCAAAAGTGGTGTTCAATCATTCGCAACAATAGGATCAGTGTTTCAACAATATTAAAATGAACAGGAGCACCACTTTCCTATCAGCCCCAGACATTATTGGCCGGAGAATTGGATTGTGAATAAAAGTTTGGGCACAGTTTGGGCACAACCCCTATACTCGTTCTCTAAGAATAATGTTTTATTCTGTGTTAACAAGTCTTGGCTTCAAATTGTTTTCACTTTAAATGATAGGTTTGGAAAACAAAAAGAATTTTTTTGAACACAAATTTCAAAATCAATTTCTAAGAGAAACTCGATTTTAATTTAATGCAAAATAAATACAACAAAAAACAATATATTAATCATAAGAAAAACACTAACATTACCCAACATTATCTAAGATTAGCCTGGACAATATATGTCTGATCAAAGTTATTGTACAAAAGAAAGAGAGCTAATCCTCACCTATTTATTTAATAATAGTTTTAATATAAATGGCATTCATTGTGCTGTCATCAGAATTTGTCGGACGGGCCCAACAGCCCAACAGCTCTACAGTCCAACACTGAAACCAACTCAACACAAATTACAGCCCAAATCGTATTAAACAACTTTTGAGTTAAGACTTTAAGACTTCCCATTTGGAAAGTATGTAAAAATACACGCTTTTCACATTTTTTGCTGTTTTTTTGTGGGCCTTCGGCTGTCAGTCATTCCAAAATCAAACCCACAATCAAAAGCAGTGGCGCTCTCGTTAGGTGTGAGAGATGGGACAGACAGGTGAGAGAAGGCTTGTCATGATAGAGAACTATGGGTGGTCTCCATTGCCATCACAATTGGTCGGCAAATATACAATACTCGTAATATTCTGTGCTCTTTCTCTATAGTGGGGCACTTATTATACATCAAACCATTCAAACAAAACATATCCGAGAATTTCTGTATCACAACAAACATAAACTTAAACAAAGATTATCATCATTTGAGCCCAGAATATAGACTCAACATTTATATAAGAGGATCGACACCGGATTCAAGTTTAGCCCACATTGTCTTCAATTTAAGGCTAACTTTGAAGAGAAATTTGCGCTCTTATTGTTTGAAGAATGCCATCACTGGTCAATATCTATAACTCGTACCCATATATATATACTATTTATGCCACTTATGCCGAGCACTTCAATTGAGAGAAGCGCCCAAATATTAGTTTAAATATTTAAGTTTCAATAGAATTCAAACTTTGGGTCAAAACTCTCAATGAAAAGATGTTATCAGAAATTCACAAAAAATTTCATTTGAAGAGAATCGGAAACCCTTTGATGTAATCTTAGGATCAATTCATGTAAAAACTTTTCTTAAATATTTGGGTTCAGTTAATCAGTTTCTCTCAAAAGATTTAATGTTTACCTTTTAATTAAATATTAATGACTTTAAAAAATAGTATTTTTAAGTACTTTTGAGTCATAGGTTTAGAGTTTTCTAATAAATGTTAGACTTTAGTAATCATTTGTTTCAATGCTTTTGAAAACAAATTGAATTAAAGTTTAGTAAACATAAAATCCTTGTCTTTCGGCAAAATTTCAGACAAAACGAGTTCGACATTAAATCTAATTTAATCGTTAATTCTGTGAAAACTGTCTCTTCAGACACCACTTATGTGCGATAAAGTCATAGAAAACACTCAAAACAATATCAGATTTCTTTGAATGCAATTAAAATAAATGTTTCTGAACTCATATCTCAAGTGTTTTTTCAAATGTGAAGAAAACTATTTCTGATAAATGTTTTACGAAAGACAACATAAAGAAACTGTTTTTATTGCAAACATCTGTCTGTTGAGGTGTTGATCATTGGTTTGGGCTAACAATTCTTCGTAAATATATGTTGAGTACATTGAGTACAGCCATAATTTGCACTGAATTTGAATAAATTAAATTCGTTTTCGATTTAAAGCTGCGATAATTTACAATATAAAGTCTCCGAAACTATTTATAACATAAAATACATTAAATATATTATTTGCAAATGAATTCTCTTTTGAAAAATATTTGAAAATTATAATCATTTTTATTTCAAATGTGTTTTTATATAATACATAAGTTTTTTAAATACATTTCTTATAATTTTCTGATTATAGAATAGGTTTTTCCGCTTAAAATTGTTAACTATTTATTCAGTGATGATTATAATACTTAAGAGATAGAAATGAAGTCAATTAAAAGTTATGGACAGACATATGAAGCCATTAAGACATGTGTTAATAAGTCTGGACTTATAAAATATTGGGAAAATGAAGCGGTTTTGGTGTTTGAGTCTCGAAATTAACTGTCGGTTATGGAAATCAATTCTTAACGAATCATTGATTTTTTGATTAATGAGTAATTCTGAATCAATATATGCATGAAATGGAAAAAAGTGTTGTCCCGAACAGTTTAAGCTCTGTATTATAGAAATGGCAAACAGATACCAGTGCTCTGGCGCTCACTCAGCCGTTTAGGCATCTCATAAACTAATGATATGTTCGCCATTTGAACACATGTTTTGTCGATATTTAACGGCTGTCACTCATTGTTGACAATCAGGTGAACGTTATTTAAAGAACAGTCAGTTCTTAAGTTAGAGTTGTGTTCAAAAGTTATACATTTTTTTGAAATAAGTTTTATATTAAAAGCAAAACGAAGAGGTTTTGAACACTTTTGAGTGTCTATTAGTTAGAAATGAAAAGTGACCGAAGCGTTAAATCAGTAGAAGTGATGGCTTACAATAGGAGGGAAAGGCATTAGAAGTGATGCGCGAAATGAATTAAAGATAGAACTGGAGCTCGAGTGCAGTGATTATCACCTTTACAGTACTTTGCAGTACTTTCTAGCGATCAGTTAAGGCTCTAAAGATAGGCACGCGATGTATCCGATCTATAGTAACGATTTGTAGCACAAAACCTATGATTAGAGCCCAATATATTCGTATGATTGCAATGTCTGTATATAATGCGGGTGTGGTATCACTGATATCACTAATACTAACATTATTTTTAAGATTGTTTTTTATGTGTCGTTTCATAATCTATATTAACAAATATATATAAATACATTTCAATACTTTTCACAATTATCTGTTGGACATCAGACTTGTGTGCCATTTGACAAAACTGCTGAGCGTCGACTGTGGTTGTGTCGGTCCGGGAACTGGAGGGCCAACCATCCCGTTCTTAAGTAGACTATTGCTTAGATTGAGGGGATTGTTAATGAATTGGCGATATCTGGACGCAGAAACGCTATAATCAAATGCAAATCAAAATTATAAATAATTTTCATTAAATATTAGATAATTTGAAGTAATAAAAATGCGCTCAAATTTTTGCTTAACTTAACCTTAACTTAACTAAACTTAGATTTAAAGTTAACTCAAAACAAGAAATTTATATAATTTATTAGTTGTTAAGTTCGTATCCCTTTAATTGTATAATTGTTTGCAATCATATTTTTGAAGCAACATTTCGGCACTCCTTTAACATATATACAGTCTATGCTTTAATCATGCATTTTTTTATCAGCAACTTGGTAGATTCAGAAGCAATTCGAGTACAATATATTGCTAGGATAGTTTTAATATAAATCATTGCCAGATATAATCATAATTTGAGAGCACTAATAATTACATTAAAATAAAGTACCTTGATACAGCTCAGATCGAGCTCAGACTGTATTGAGATCTAATGACTCGACAGCCGATAAAACTAACCATTAATTCGTGCTTTAATTTGTTTCACTTAACGATTGGAACACTTATTTCTGATACAATTTCTATGGGTTTGAAAACTATATTTATTTTTATTGATATTCACAACTCATAAATTTAAAGTCAATTTTAATTACTTAAGATTTTTTTCGTTCATTTGGTTCATACAATTTATAAATTAGTTTTAATATCAAAAATGATTAGTTGCCTATCCTTTAAAGGTTTGCGCTAACGATAGGGCGCTTTTGGCTGAGCCTTTACTTTAGTCACTATTACTATAATCTAATCATTTAAAAATTAATGACAAAACAATAAGAAAAAGATAAAACTTGAGATTTAAGAAAGTTGTGAAAACTCTTTAATCATTGATATTATGCTTTCGGTCATTAGCTGTCAATTATTTACCGCAAAAATTCAAAGCAAAGCAAAACTCAAAACTAATTTCTATTTGGGAATCAGTTATATATCATTTTCTTCTGTCAATTATTATTTGAAAGTTTACTCAGAATTGATTGATTCAGTTATGTTTTATTCGTTAAAATCACTTAAAATCGTTAATTATTTGAAATACTTTGAAATAATATTTGTTTATTAAATAAAAAATATTTATTTTCTAAAAATCAAGTCTTTAAAAGTCAATAGAATTTTATTTTTCGGTTCATTTTTATGTCAATAAATGTAGAAATAATTTGACGAACGATAGGAAAAACGATATTTCCATACATTTATTATATTATATGAAAAGAGCAATAAAATAGTAGAAATCAATTGAAAAGAAATTGCTTTTTAAAAACATATTGAAATTGTGTGCCCTTTGGGAGGCTTTGCCCAGAGATGACAAACTCACAAACAGAAGAACCCCACAAATCTCGTGATACTTTCAGAGAAGTCATTGACAAAAAAATGTGAAGAATATAATAGAGAATATCAATACTAAAAGCGTCGGTTTCTCTGCTTTTTTCACAATTGTGAGAGTGTTAGGAGTGTTGCCGTCTATTGCCGTATATTATGTTAATAACAGAATATATTAGTTTTGTGGGAAAAAGTCAAATGTTTTCAGGTTTTTCTTACTGCCGGAGACACCCCAATGACACCCCACATGTCATTCACAAAGTTAACAATCCTTAAACTTAATCCTTAACTTTTTGCTAACCGACTATTTGTGAGGACTTGACATTCAGTCTGTCGACTGATTTTGAAGACAAATATTGATAGAATGGAAAACGATTTACTTTTTTAAGTCCCGAAACTTATTGAATAAATGAACAAATTTTGTTGAGTAGAGAACCGAAAAAATTACAATTAATTCTATTATTCAAATCATTTCTATTATTATCCGAAATAACTAAAACTCAAATGGAATAAAAGTTAGGAAAAACGGGTAGAAATAGCTGTCATAGGAAAGAGGCATATAATGCTGGCACAGGCCTTTTGGTGATGGCTGACTGTGAGCTGGCACATTGGCTCAATGGCACATGTCACCTTCAGGAGCTCTGATGCTTAGCCATGAATGACAGCGCCATTGAGACTATTGATAGCCTATAATCGGCTTTTGGGGAGAAAAGCGGTACTTTTAGTGAGATTAGTCGTAGAGCACTAAATACCGGTTACTATAGAAAATTGGATTCGTTTGGATTCTTTCGACAATTATTATACACGAAATGGAAAGCAAATGCAAAACGTGTATAACTCGCCTAAAAATAAACGTTTGTTGGCCGCGATTACCGTCACGACTATTGCGCTCCCAATCCGTAGTAATGATTAGTTTAAATTGAATGCTATCTCATTGCTTATCACAAATCACTATCTGATCGCTCACTCCTCGCATTTATAATTTAATTACTCACTAAAAACCAGTATTATTAGCGAAGAGCAGTTCCGTCACTATTCACACATTTCCACTGCATTTGAATATTCCAAACATATCCCCCGTCATAGCCTTTAGTGGCGTTACGTTAGAACTTTGATGAAACGTTTAGACCCCCCTTTCATATACACATCCGATTCATTGAAGCAATCATTGAAGCAATGGTTGAAGCAATCAATTCAATTAACTTTCTTTTAAATCATCTGTTCTTTTGTCAGTTGAGGTGAAAATTATTCTCATCTGTTATTCTATTAAATATTCTTAACGTTTAAATTCAATAATTGATTATAAATGCAATTATTAGGAATTTTCACAAACTTTTAATATTAGTGTGGGATAGGAAAGGAGCTATAGTTTGGGTTATGGTTGAGGGGAATAGAAATTATTGATGGAAGTTATTGACATTTCGGTTATTATCGAAAGATTAACATAATTTTTGAGAAATAATCAAATTTAGACTCAATTTTGAAAGCGATATGAAATGTAATAATATCTGAAAGTTTAGATAATGTGTTTGTTTTGATGCCTTTCATTCAATGAAAGGGGAATTTATTATTAAAGTATTTTATGATTCATTGGAATCATTGGAATAAAGTCTGAGCTTATGATCAGTTTCTCACAAAGTATTTAAAAGGCAAAAGAGTTCCGCCACTGGTTTGGGGCTTATATTGTGTAAGCAATAATTGACATTAACTATGTTTGGAAGCGTTAATGTATGCCATAACTAGAATAAAGTGCTAAATAAATCTGAATCAAAAGAATAGTGTTTTGTCCGATCGTGAGATCAGTCCCTCTAATGAATTCCTCCCACTTTTGGATCGGCCTTACATTGCCTTACATTAATTCTATGAGAAAATATACACAAATATAATATCTAAAATAATAAAAAAAATGTAAAATGAAGTAATTTTTATTAGAATAATTTTAATTATAAAAACTAATTAAATATCAAATGTGTTTATATATTAGGTGGATCAAAAGCTTTGGAAGTTCAGAAAAAGTTAATTTTTCTTAAAAAGGAAAAGATATTAAAATTTGGCAAAAATTTACGAATAATTACTTTGCAAATATTTTTGATTTGCTAAATTTTTGCGAAGTGTTTACTCAAAATATATTTTATAAAATTTTAATATCTTTCCTCGTTTAAGAAAAATTCATTTTTTTCGATCCTTCAAAGTTTTTGATTTATCTAATATAATGGAAATTAATTTCAAATTATTGAATAATTTTTTGCTAAAAATGGAGTCATTAATTTATATATTGTTTATTTTTAATGTAATCATTATCCAAATCAATTCATTGGATTATTATTATGGTATGTTGTGCCATGTTGATATATTATAAATTTACATTTAAAATTTCTTTCAAAACTAATCTAGATGATAAAAAGGATTACCCCAGGAAAAAATCACAAGCAATCGAACATTCAAAGCCAATTAAACCTGTTGATACAGATATTTTTTGTGGGAGTCACGGAGATGGATATTATCCTTTCCATAATAAAAGAGAAAGATTCGTTCATTGTAAAGAAGGAGCAAAGTTTGAATACGAATGTGATAGAGGCTACATCTATGACACATCTTTGCAGATATGCATTGGAATATTTAAAGTATTCCGACCTGTACCAACCAGATATCCTTACAGTACTGAAAACTATGATTACAAGCCTTGGTTTAAATATGATTAAATATTTAATGAAATTATTATTTAGATACTGGTATTAGTTTTATCATAATTAATAAATTGAAACAATGTTTCGATTGTAAAAGAAATTTTTTAATTTAGATTTAATAAATACTTGCTGATATTGAACACTTTCCAAATTTTTAATATTAATGAGCTCATTCCAAAACATTTCTAAAATTTAGTGTTTCTTACTTCTGCTTTAAGCAAAAATATCTTCTTAGTAAATTTTTGATAAAAGAGTATTTTTATTGCGAGTTTAAAAAAATATATATACGATTGTATACTTGGTTACATACAGATATCTACAAAATTTACTATTATTTAATTATTTATAAACTTTTTATGGCCATGTTGATGCATTAACTATGCAGTATTTGTAGTTAGCAAGCTTAGTTTTTCATTAGTTATTTATTTTATTTATATTTTGAAAAATTTTGCTATGTGTTACACTGCTCTAAATTTATTCTATATCAATAACTTATTTATAGTCAATTTTATATAAAAATATTCTCACAAAGTTATCTAATTAATCATTGGTTCTTGCTCAAATAAAAGTTTTTTACCACCAATTTTTAGTCTAAAATGTTATTTTTGTAGAGGTCTCTTCGTAATATAAAAATAATATTTTATATATTAATTTTTATAAATTATAAGCAGGGATGGCGAAAGGTCGAAGCTCTAGTGAGTTGGATGGGTATGATATTTTGGGAAAATCTTAGGGGGGTAATAGGGTAAGGTTTTTATCAAAAATCTTAGTTAGGTCTATTCATAACTCAAAATACATTAGATGATCGATCTTATTAACTAATCCGGAAACATAAAATGGTTAATAACATCGGTCAGTTAATATGAAAGGTAATTTTTTATTTATAAACAAATATTTCATAAAAAGGCCAAAAAATTACACTTTAGGCAAGTAATCAGTTATTTTCTATTTTATTAAAAATTTCAAACAATTATTAGTTCTCATTTTTAAATAATTGAGTTAAATGTGAATTACTTTTCAATTTATAATCTTTTATTAACTGATCTCTTTTAACACCAATTTTAAAGTTTTTAATTATTTAAATTATTTCATTAATCGAAAGTTGTTGTCGTTTTTTAGCCTACA
>JAQFZM010001611.1:0-17318 GCA_034695785.1 Galumna obvia | reverse complement strand
GGTCCTGGAAATCAGTTTCCTTTATAGAGGTGTTTCCATAATAGAGGGGTGAAGTTATGGAGGTTTGAGTGTATTTATAAATCAAAAGAGATACATTAGATGAAATAGTTAAAATATTATATACGTGGGGGGGGGGGGTGGGCAAAACGAATACATATACTATATATTACTCCGTAAATGTAGTGAACAACAGTAACTGTTGTTACTCTCCAACTCAATGTTATGATGGAGAAACTGCATATATGGTACAAAAAATTTAAGGGATGAATGGAATAAAATGAGGAATGTCCAAAGAACTAGACTCTAGGGGGTGATTGGGAAGAGTATTTTGGGAAAAATTCTAAGAGGGTATTTTTCAAAATTTTAAAATATCGACTATTGCACTATAAATAGTTTAGCTTCTATTGATATTTTAGGATATTTAAAGGTTACTAAGTACTATAATTATCATTTATACATACTATTTTACTCAAAAAGCAATATTTCGTCTATTTTTTTCACTTAAAATTGGAATTTTGGGGGTAAATATCGCTATCAAATATAGATAATTTTGATAAGAAAATACCGTTTAAGCGTTTATTACCAATTTTCCTAAAATTTTGGCTTTTTTCTGAAAGAGAGTGTCCCACCCCTGGAGGTTGGTAATGTAAAGCATATAAAAGTACGCCCTTATGCATTGAGAATACATGGAAGAGAGAGATGTAAATCTTTAAACTCTCCTAGATGAAATGGGGACGTTTGGGGACATGTGGAATTTTTACAGTAGTAATAAATGATTATTCTCTATCATATCATAAAATAAAATGCCAGAAAAGAACAGATCTTTGGTTGTCCGACCCCTGGAGGTTACACTCATTAGCTATAAGTTGTAATGCATTTGACTTCTCAGCATTGCATGTAATAAACGCAGTGAAGCGTAATTAAGAGACTTGTCGGACACACTCTTTAATGTTTAAATAATCAAAAGTTCAATATTAAAGTTTTAGATATAGAATTTTATTCATGAAAATTCACAGTTATCATGGTTAAAATGAACTTTTATGTATAATTTTTTTTTATATTTTTGAGAATTTCTTATATATTCTGTAAATCATTTTATTTGTTTTAATTGAAGTTTTTATAGAAATATTTTACATTTAATCTAAAGATTAAAAGTTTTAAATAAGTTTTAAAATTTGATACAATTTTAGGTTTATTATTGTTAATGGATATGATTTACGAAAGAGGCCTTTCGAGTGCGGATATAATTTGGAGTGACTCTAATGAATGTCGATTCCCTTTGTTTGAGAGCCTATCTTTGCTTCCAATGAGAGCAATGTTTGTGGTCTATGCCTTTATGTTTATCGGTATTAAAAGAACATCTTTTCTCACAAAACAACTGATAATTGAGTACAGGAAATGTGGGCATTATATTAGGACTTTACTTCAAATGGAGTTGCATTATATACCTGTGCTGTTATTGGTATTTGTTTTTGTTGGACAAAAGTCGATGGAATAACCACTCATATCTCTTCGGATTATTAGTTTTATTGCTGTCGACGTCAAACGCCAACTATAAATGGTTTTCAAATGAGTTTACTCTCAAAACATCGATTAATCACAACTATTTTACAGGTCTATCGATTCTGTGCGCTATAACTCAACCCCTCTTCCAAAAAGTGTCCCATTTTGGCAGTATTTCCTTATTCGGAGTCAAATAGTTTTAGTTTATTCAATGGCAGGAATTAAAAAGTTTGATAGCGATTGGCTCAACGGTTATTCAATGGATGGCCTTTCGGAGCACTGGGTCTTCAGTCCCTTCAGGTTTTGTTTGAGAACATATATAGAATCAGTAGAATTGATGATATAATCATATAATACTTATATTTCACAGAATATTTCTATCTAACGAATCAATAGATTATTATATCATACATTTGGGAGGATTTCTCTTTGACCTCACGATTGGTTTCTTCTTAGTTTATTCAAAGACACGACCCATCGCTTACTTGTTTTGTTTATTTTTCAATTTAATAAATTCTCGTATATTTTCAATCGGTATTTCATTTTTTTAAAATCATTTAATTATAGTTTAATTTGAAAAAAAAGGTGTCTTTCCTTATATGATGATTGGAGTTATGCCTATCTTCAGTTCAAGTGATTGGCCCAACCGAATAATGACCAAGCTTACTTCAAATACAAACAAAAAATATCAAAAAAAGAAAATAAGTAAAGAAAAAGTGAAAGATATCGGAACGACTATCAAAGAGAAGATAACTTTATTCTTAGTTGTGATATATCTGATGATTCAATTAATTTTACCGAACTCTCATTGGCTGACAAAAGGATACAATACTTGGACTAATGGCTTATATGGCTATTCCTGGGATATGATGGTTCATAATTGGAGACATATTCACACCACTGTTACTGTCGTAGACGCCAACCAACAAAAGTTTTACTTAAATCCTCAGGTTTTAATAATATTTTAGCATGATCATTACTATAGTTTTTCATATTTTAAAAATTAATGTATATTTTATTGGGTCTCCTAGATATCTTTAGCCACGTTTTTATCCAAATCATTATTTTTTGAATATAATCCAAAATCGATCGAAAGTTTCCAAATTATAGACTTAAATCAAAAAAACATGAATTTCGTTATTTGATTATTACTTCTGATTTAGGTTATGGTCATTAAAATGTTTCAATAATTGATCATGACACAATTGCACAATTCTCACATTAAAACTTATTAAGATTTGTTTGTCTTTTAATTAAGATTTTGTTGATTAATTTAAAAACACCAAGATCACTGATTAATCAAAGTTTTATAGAAAAAATGAATATTGTTTACTTAGTTAAGAAGATTGTAACATGCTAATTTATTATATATCTTAAGATATTAACAAAATTAGTGTTAATATATTTGACGGCAAATCTTATATTTGTTTGAACTGATCCTTCTGTAGTTAATGGATGAGATTATTATTTCCTTTTATGTATTGACTCAAGACTTACCAATAATTGGAATCTTAGGAATAGAGAGTATTTAGTAATGATTTCACTCATATAAACATTACTCGTTTTGAGAAATAAATGAATACAAGTTTTCGAACTCTTTTTATTACAAAATAAATCCCATTAAAAGATATCATAAGAGTTGACACATTTTTTAATAAGAATACGATCACTGACTAAACTTTGGGCTGATTTCCCAAACACTGAAAATAATATGAGATCTGATTAATGATTAATGAATTATTATTATTAATAACAAATAGAATAATGAAATTCTCTTTTCAATACCAGAAATACATTTATATAAATACTGAAAACAAATGGAATATTATTTTTGCACAGAATTAGATATTAACTAAAAATGGTGTCACCAAGTTTTCTTATCGTTTAATAATAGGTCTTTTGGGTCATTTGGGTCATTTGGGTCTTTTGATTTCCCAAAATAATTCAATTTTTAAAGTTTAGAATATTTGTATTAAAATTAATTGAATTATAATTAATTTATTAAACTATTGCAAAGTTATGGACTAAAAGTTGGCGATGGAGTCATCACTCAGATATGGTCAAACAATTTGCTGTTTGCGCTCACAAACGATTGACCCAAAGATTTAATATAACCGATCCCTCCATATATATTGACTCTTGGATATCAATGAACGGACGGTTTGCTCAAAGAGTATACGACCCTCGCGTTGATATCGTTAGAGCCGAGTGGACACCTTTTAAAAAACCCGAATGGGTTCTACCAATTCTCTCACATTTGGCCGAATGGCGACCAAAACTTAAGATATTAGAGGAAAGTATTGTAAAAGAAAATGAAAACAATTCAGTCCTGTTTTTGGCAGACTTTCCAGGTATAAACATTTCAAATATACCTTCAAATTAATGTTTTTCTTATTATTAGGTTTAACTCTAAATAATTACATCAGTTCTGACTTTGAAAACATTTCACTCATAATATTTGAGGGTTCGGTTAAGTTTGAAGTCGAAGGAATTTCAACTCAAATAATGAAAAGTGGGGACAGAGTTATAGTACCCAAACAATGCTTTAGTAGAGTTACACCAATTAAGTCAAAACCGGCCGCATATGCCTTTCTCTTCGCTAAAAACAAACCCCTTCCCAATGAAAAGGAAATTGCACTAAAAGAAAAGGAATTAAAAAATACTAAAACTAAGAATCCATGGATTAAAAGGTATGCAATCAATCAAAAGTCAGAACTAATTAAATTCAGTTTCGAGAATATCTTCGAAGGAATCAAATTATTGGTTGAAATCGGTTTAACGCTATTTAAGCGTTTATTTATTTGTCTAAATAATTGTGTATAAGTTATTAAAGTAAAGTTAAAAGAAATTTAGATTTAATGTATTTTTAAGTCTAAGAAATATTTTATGAATAATCGGTGCGAAAGAGTTATGATTTTATTTTCTAAAATATATTTGGAAATAATGTTAAGAAATGGATATTATATCGAAATAAACACAAAAAAAAAGAAAAAATGTTTCGTTTGATTATATGACATCGTCTGAAGAATGAGAATCATTTCGCTTAGAGTCAATTTATGTGGGCTTTTGACCGGTGGCCCCCTTTTTGCCGATAAGGGATTTGTGGATATGAGGAATAACTCCTATAACAAACAGTGAGAATCATTGAAAAACAGTTCAATTAAGTAAAGAATAGTGACCTCCGCCGGCAATCGTCGCTTTTATTAGAGAATCGAGTTCTTCGTCTCCACGAATAGCGAGTTGTAAATGACGGGGAGTTATGCGCTTCACTTTCAAGTCTTTACTGGCATTTCCCGCCAACTCAAGAACCTTAACAACAAATAAGTCTAAACTTTTCATAAACTAATAAATTAGTTATACCTCAGCGGTCAGGTATTCCAGAATAGCAGCTGAATATACAGCAGCGGTGGCGCCAACGCGTCCGTGAGATGTGGTCCTATTCTTCAGATGACGATGAATACGTCCGACCGGGAACTGCATTAAGACATTTATTAATACAATTTCCATATAAATCATATAAAAGAGTAATACCTGAAGTCCTGCCCGAGCAGAACGACTCACGGCTTTGGCCTTTGCTTTACCCGAATCTTTTCCCGCTTTTCCGCCGGCCTTTCATTCATTAAAAATTAGTTATTATTGAATACAATGTAATGAATGTAAGCCTCGATTGAGACTACTTTTCATTCACTTATTTTTCGTTTAAATTCAATTCATTTCGACTTAAATTCATTTGTTTTGATTAGAATAACGTTTTATACAATGAATTAAAACATAATTAAAGTAAAATACATACCATTTTAGTAAATAATTAGTAAATAATTAGTCTTAAAAACGATTGCAAATCAATAATAAGCAAAAGCGCCTAAAAACTCAACTGAAAGGGAGTAACACTCACTTCAGAGAAGAGCCTAAAACACTACCAAAAGACTACCAAAAGACGACACCAGTTTTGCGCCACTCTTTTACTCAAAACACTTTAACTCACTTTTGAAAAGAGCGCTAAACTTCTCAACCAATCGATTAGTTTTTCGCCAAAATATCTCCAGATTTGAATCTTTAGGTCTCTTGACTTCAATGAACTGATCCTCCGATTGGATGACTGACACGATTTTAAATCATTTCGTTTTTAATCTTTAATTTAATTAAAACTCAAATCTTTATTTGTTTTGTAATTTACAGAAAAATAATTGTATTTAATCGCAAATTAGGTTTAAAATAGTGATACATATCGTCGATCAATACATGACTACAGCCGACAATCATTGGTTTGGACCACAATTCGATGATTTATTGGATTTAAATCCCAATCCGTGTCCGGGAATTATAAAGTCTGACATTTTTGTAATGATTTGACGGAACTCTCTTTGTTTGTCGACGTCTTGAGAGCCGGCGTTTATCCAAATGGACTCATCGTTGAGGTCTGACTCACATTCAAAGAGATCGCCAGTAATGGCAACGGTTCCCAATTTGTCCACATTTTTAACAACGAGACTAATACTGTCGAAAGTATGTCCCGGAGTGGACACTATTCGCATATCATTAGATAATTCTAAGCCTTGTTTTAGTCGATTGAACTGAAAAATGTCTTTTCGATAGAAGTGGTCGCCGACGATATGATCACAATTAGTAAAGAGATTAATGTTTCCGATGTGATCGGTGTGGGTATGACTACACACCAATTGGTTTATATCATCGCAATGTAAACCAAATTTAGACAATTTGTCGACAATGAGTTGTCGATCCCACGGACCGCACGTATCGAATACTACATTCATTTGTGAAGAACGGATCAAAACAGATGTCCCGTTGGCTGACATTGTCTCTGATGTTAACCATCGACTGTATCCCTCTTTTATTATATCGATCCGACTCGACATCACTTCTCGACAATTATCCGATTATTTGAAAACCAATTGAATGATAGTAAACATTACCTCATATTTGGCGCAAAAGACAAACATTTGTCAGATATTGTCTCTCAAATGAGACTCATTTCTATATTAAATGTTTTGTTTATGAAATGAAATAATTTTTAATTAATATTATATTAAGGCTTTAGTTATTGTTTTGATAAAACATTTTGAGATTAAATTAAAAAATGAGAAAAAAGTTTATATAAATTAATAGTATTTTTGAACATTTTTTCATTAAAAAAGACGATTCAGGGAATGGAGTACTGACTCTATATTAGGATCAATACTTTTAGTTATTTTCTATTGTTTTCTCACTTAAAGTGCTTTCAATTCATTTGAAAATTTTATTTAAATTAATTGAATTTTTAGTTATTTTAAAGTTTGAGTGAATGAGAGAACAGTCTTTTTATTGTCAATAATTATCACAATTGAAATGCATTTCAAAGTCAAATGTTATTAATCTTCACATCCTTTTCACAACTTATAGTTAAATGCAATACAAATGCACTGAAGTATTATTTTTTTTAGTTATTTCTAAATTCATTTACAAAATGATGTTTAAGTTAATGATAGGAATAAGTGGGGGCTATAAAAGGATCGGTTTATTAATTAGTGATAAAATTAATTGGAAGTGAAAATGTGAGACAAAGTAATTATACTTTTTTGTCATTAAATGGATTTTCAAATACATTTAAAGTTAAAATCACTGAATATTTGATTTGAAAATATCGAATCACAGATCAATTTAAACTCAATTAAAGGAATAAAAGTGAGTGAAGAACACAATTTAGGAAAACTATTATTATTTGGAGTAAATTTTCAAAAGAATTGTTTCATTGATTTTTTATGGGAAAAATTAGGACGAAATCGACTCTTCTATTGAGAATCAGAAACTTTGAGCATCTCTTATACCCTTAACACCTCTTAAACGCATTACATTATATTAAAATTGTTTTAATTTTTTTTCTCTAAATTTAGTGAATTTATTGCCTTTAATCTAACGTTCGGTACATTTCTTCCAATTGTCGGCCAAAAAAGTTTCGGATTTCGATTCTCTGAAAGAGTTTCTATGAGTTGAGTGAAGACAAACAATCACTTACTTTAGATTTTAGAGTCGGAGTTAATAATCCGTTGTCGATAGTGAAGGCTTCGTGAGTGAGATATATATCTTTGAGTTGTTCAAATGGAAGTAATCCCTCCTGTTTTCCAAGAGTCAACAAATCAGCGATTATTGCTTTCTTCACTTCCTATCAATTAATCGTTTGATTAAAAATAATTCCAAATAAAATAATGAATGAATTAATACTTTATTTTGACACAAATCTCTTAGAGTTCCTCTGATGTTATTCTTTCGACACCATAGGGTTAGGACAGTGTCCTCAGGAACGGCAACTGCCACTAAACAAGATTTAATACTTTCGCCATAAACGAAGATCTGAGCGATGAATTTGCTTTTGCTATAAATGTTTTCAATTTTTTCGGGAGCGATATATTCTCCCTGGGATAATTTAAAGATATGTTTCTTTCTATCGATTATACGAAGAGTTCCCTTCTGTTCATTAATTATCAATTAGTCATTGTTTACTATTATATACTTAACAGAAGTCCACTGTCCGACATCACCAGTGCTCAGCCATCCCTCACTATCGATATTAGCGGCAGTTTTTTCTGGATCTTTAAAATATCCATTGAAAACAATGGGTCCCTTAACCATAATCTCTCCTTTGCCTTCTTTGGCGAAGTATTTCATTTCAGGGATGTCCACTAATTTTATGGCACAACAGGGTAGAGGTGGTCCCACATGTCCTGTAAACAAATCAAATGTTTATTTATTACACAAATTTTTGATTATAAAAATATGAACTGACCCGCTTCATAGTCTCCAGGTATAGTCATTGAACAGGGACAGACACACTCAGTCTGTCCATATCCTTCCACAACCTATAAATAAGAAATACCTTTAATTACAAAATAATTGTATATAAACTTTGAAATATAAATTCAAAAGAATTTTAAATCAAAAGCTTTTATTTTCATTCATTTATAAAATAGATTTAAATATTAATTATCAAAAAGAATGATAACATACGACACAACCCAAAGCGCATCTCATGAACTCTAAAACATTGGCACTGAGTGGTGCAGAACCGCATACCATAAGACGTATTTTTCCGCCCAAACCTTCGCGAATAGCTTTGAAGACAATTTTGTCCCAGATACTATTATTTCTTATAATTCGTCTCTCAATTTCATTTTGTTTGCTAGAAATGGCTCTCTTTAGTAACCATTCCTTAAGTTTATTTCCCTTAACATTGGAATAGCATTTGTCATAAATTCTGGTTAAAAGTCGGGGAACGACTGCATTCAAAGGTAAACCATTTTTTAAATAAATATCACTATAATATACTTATGGATATTACCTGGAGCAATTGTCGGACGACAGATTTTCATATCATCGGACAAGTTTTTAATATCTCCACCAAAAAAGACAATTTTTCCGCCCACCATAAATACGGCACACTTTAATTCAATTAATTAAATAGGAAATCATAGTTACAATAATACCTGACAACACCGCTCAAACATATGCGCCAAAGGAAGGAATGATAACATCGTATCGTTTTTATTGGGCGCCTGTTCTCCCTTTTCATTCATTTTATTAAATAATATTAATATAAGAAATTATTTATTGATTTATTTCTTAAAATATAAACTAAAAATTGTAAGAATTTATGGAAATAATATTAATATATGAGTCAAATACTATTGATTTATATTAGAGACCCAAATCAGACAGACCTGGATATCTTAAGTTTGACTGAGCACAACCTAGTTCATTTTGATTAGCGAACCGGACCTATTAATTTTTGTCTGATTTGTGTATTTCTATGTCTTTCTTTCTTTAATAATTGATTAATAGTTTGTACGCCTGAAATACTACTTTTCCTAAAGGATTGACACAATTGATAGGAAAACAATGGATAACTTACGAGTTGGTATATAACCGAACAAATATTAGCGATAATACTTTTGTGGCTTAACATCACTCCTTTTGGGACATCTGTAGTACCACTCGTATAACAAACAACCGCTAAATCTTCGGGTTTTGGAGGCTTTAAGTAAATTAATAAAATTTAAACAAAATTTTTAAAAACAAAAATTACCGAATTTAGTGTCGGACTTTTCTGACCCAAATCCTCCACTTCTTGAACCGTTAAAACTATAATTTTGTAAATTAATTATTAATTTTAATGAAAAGTAATTAAATTACCTTTAATTCCATAACTCATAGCTTTAAAGGAAGAAATTTACGATAAATTTAAAGTCTAAATATTTATTAATAATACCTTTGCTTTTATAACTCTGAGGAATATCTATACAAATGATTATACATTTGAGTGAATGTAAGTGATTGGCCTGACTTAGAATAGCCTGAAACCGATCCTCTTTATCACAAACAACGCATCGGATTTCAGCTGTTTTTCAATTATTTAATATTAAAATTAAATAAATTATTAATTATTTATAAATAACCTTGGTTTATCACATATCGACAAGCCTTAGGCCCGAGTGTGTCATAGAGGGGGACAACAGTTATAGAGTGTCGATAACATCCCTGTTCTGCGATCACATATTCTATACAATTAGTTGCATATATTCCTAAGAAAGAGTTCTTATCAGAGTTAAGGCCAATTTGAATGAGTCCGTCTCCAAAGTGTCGGATTCGGTCCAAGACTTGAGCATAAGTGAGCCAATCAACACAACTGTTCTTTTTATTTATAGAACCCAAACACTTGCCGTCCACTAAAAACATATTAAGTATGAAAATATTAAATGTTTATAAATGTATCAAATGTAGGAAATGTAGGAAATGTACCAGAATGTTTTGATCCTCTCAATAACAGCTGTTCTAATGTTAACGCGTCGTCAAACAAATGGGTTAAGAATTGACTCTTTTCATGAATTTTTGATTTACGGACAAAAGGATTCTCCTGACAAACAATTCAATCGATTAATAAAATAATTAATTAATAAATTCATTATTTACTTCACTCTCTACTGACTGCTCATCGAAATTGATTTCAGTACTGATGGGTCGGGGCTTTCTTAAAGCCATTAGACAATAGTATGCAATGGTTGAGACAGCGATGGGAAGGGCTGACCACCAAAAACTTAGTTTGCTTTCAAACATATTCCACTCTTCATTTCGCGACAAAACTATTGAAATCCAAAACATTTCAAAAGTTTTTGAACTTTTTATTAATCACAGAAAAAGACAATTTATGAGGAAAATAAAAGGAATATAACTATTTAAAAGATTAACTTGTACAAATAAGAATTATATCCTTAAAAAAATACATTTATGCCTTTTGTAAAGCATAAAACATAATTTTCCAAATGATTATATCTTTAATTTTAATATATATTTGTTATAAAAGTTAATAAAATAAATGATTGGCTGACATTCGAACAAATGTTTTGAAATTAGTTCCAACTTTCAACTAATTTCAATTAAGTAATAGTCAAAAGAGTTGGAACAACCCTTTCACTATTACTTAATTACTGACTATTGCTTAATATGTCTGTCATTTAACACATATTTTATTCATATTTTGTGTTATTTTAATATTAGTTTAAAATTAATGATAATATTTGAGAACAAACTTTAATACAAATAATTATTTGTACTACAAATAATCGCTATTTTTATGAGAAATTGAATTATTAAAAAAAATAAAACTTAGAGAAAACTTTTGAATTTTTAAGTTATAATTTTTAACTTAAAAGATCAATAACCTAGACCAATCATTTTTATCATATCAAAATAATCAATTAGATTTAAACCTAACTTTGAGAGCTAACTTCAATTAATACGAATATCTTTTGGGGAATTATATATATTTCAAAATAAAACATTTGTTATTGTAGTTTGCCTTAATTTAGCTAGTTTCGAATTTTTTTTTAAATTAGTATATAAAAAGAAATTCATTTTATTAGTCGAATGAAAATTTTCTCCATTTTATAAGAAATTTAGTTATTAATGAATGAATATAAGAGCCCTTAAATAAATTGATTCTTATCTCAAAATAAACACAAATTTAATTAAAAATAGCATAAAATGTTTAATAATTTTAATGAAATTTTATTTTCAAAAAAATAGTTTCGGAAAAGTTTAAAGTAATTTAAGGCGGACTTACATTTTATGACGAATTGGTTTAAAATAACCATAATTGCTTGAAAGTTTTATCAAGATACTTTTATTTGGGATTTACTTTCAAAGCAAATGATAAGATTTGATGAGTTATTACTTATCTTTTAATTCTATTTTTAAATAAACTCATTATTTTTCTAAAACCAAATTTTGAATTTATGCAAACACTGGACTCTGAATATATTTATTTTAGAAAAGAATCCGAAACAATCACTTTTGATTATATCAACTCATAGATTGTGTGAATCAACATTAAAAACAAATTAATTATAAACATTTGATTGATATAAACTATTTGATATAAACTATTTGATGGTAAGACTATATTTTTAACTGTAATTCCGTAAAAATTGAAAATCTTATAAAAATAATAAAATTTTAAAACATCCCTCATATTTATATATTTAGTCGACTAAATTGATCTAGTCAATATATATTAAATATATAAATTAAGAACAAGGAAATAAAACTCTTAAAAGAATATTCATTTAAATTCAATAATTTTTTCTTTGAAGTTTTCCAAGAAGATAATATTCAAATTAAACTTACAAAAAAAATTTGTGATTAGTAAATACGTAAGGTTTATGATCTAGGTATATTAGTTATACTATTTATGCTATTTTTAAATAATAACAATTTGATGACAATATAAAAGACTTACTTTTTATCGTTTATTAACAAAAAATCACAATTCGTTTATAACTTATGAATGAATAGAAGATTGAATTTTGAGGTGAATTTAATACCTTTTAGTAATTGAAAATTGATTTTGTTTTTTAAAAATATTACTATTATTGTAGACTTAAATAAACCGGTTTTTAAACCTTTAGATTTGAATTATTATAATTATTGACTAATTATTAACACAATTATAAGATTTAAATATTTTGAATAATTAATATTTTATTGAATAGAAAACAATAGCGAATCGTAGAATAAATTAATGCTATTTTGGTCTAAAAATAAGCCGCAAATATGTTTGATATTTAAGTATTTCATAAGAGTATCACAAAAGGCATGATTTCAAAAAAATCAATGAATGATCAGAAGATGAAAGTATAGTATAGTGTATGTATTGTCGCAAAGTTCTGACCCATCGATCGATCGGTGCATGTCTTATGGCCTCCGATTACTCTCATTTGCATACTTTGTTTCAATCGATTAGAATATCCACAAATTTCCTCGATTTTCAACATTTGTGGACAAAAAGTCGAATATATATATAGTTTTCATCAGTTTTTCAGAACAATAATTAACACCACTTATGAGTTATGGATAATTAGTCGTTGTTTTTGGTTTTTAAAATATATAAAATCAATTCATAAAATTATATAACTTATATCAAATAAGCTTATAATCAATTATTAATATTGTTTTATTGAAAAAAAAAATTTACAAAAATTAATCCAATAAATGATTAGATAATAATGTTATGAAAGCAACGACTGTTAAATTCCCACAAAAAGTGGTCGAAATTAAAACTAAATCTTTAAAACTTTAAGAAATTTCATTTATTATTCATTGAAAGTAATTATAAATATTTTGTTTTAAATATAGTTTCAATAATTTTTTAAAAGTATTCAAATGTTAAGATTCCTAATTCAAAAATTTTATAATTTTATGATTAATATTAAGAAAATTAAAAGTATTGATAAGTTATGATAACATTTGATTAATAAGATATTCTATAAAAGTTTTTTTTAAAGAATTAAATAAAAAATTCATTAATTTTTGATTATAATTGAATGCATTCTTAGTTGTAATTAAAGATATATTATTAAATGATTAAAAGGTATTAATCCAGGTACATATCTAGGTACATCTCTAGGTACATTACTAAATAATTTTCAGCATCACTTCTATAAACTTCAAAGTGATAATAATAGAGTAGAGGAGTGAACAGTTTGTTGTTGACATACAAACATAGTGTAGACCTCTATTTGATGAGCAATCACTCAATGGGTGTGACTTTGAGTCGATTTAATCCGATTTCCTTTTAATTAATTTTTGATTGAAAGCCAAATATCGGTGGAAATGACGGGACGTTTGCCGGCAATAGTGATCGACAACGGGACGGGGTATTACTCTCTTTGATTGACTATTGTTTCACTTTTGCATAAAAGGTACACAAAATTGGGTTACGCCGGGAATCGTGAGCCGCAGTTCATAATTCCGTCAGCGATTGCTATTAAAGAGACGAGTAAAGTCGGTGATCAGGCATCGCGAAGACTTGCCCGGGGTATCGATGATCTCGACTTTTATATCGGTGACGAAGCGCTCGACGCCACCGGATATTCAGTTAAGGTTTGTTTAGACTACAAATGACTTTCATTTAAGATATAATTTAAACATTAGTACCCAATACGACACGGAATTGTCGAAGACTGGGATTTAATGGAACGGTATTGGGAACAGTGTATATTTAAGTATCTGAGGGCTGAACCCGAAGACCATTACTTTTTGTTAACCGAACCCCCACTGAATACCCCCGAAAACAGAGAATATACGGCAGAAATCATGTTTGAGTCGTTTAACGTTCCGGGACTTTATATCGCAGTTCAGGCGGTTCTGGCGTTGGCCGCGTCCTGGACTTCACGACAAGTCGGAGAACGAACGCTAACGGGTATTGTCATCGATTCGGGCGATGGCGTCACTCATACCATACCAGTCGCTGAGGGATATGTAATCGGAAGTTGTATTAAACACATTCCTATCGCCGGCCGTAATATTACTTATTTCATTCAAAATCTTCTTCGAGAGCGTGAATTTGGTATTCCTCCGGAACAGTCTCTCGAAACCGCAAAAGCGATAAAAGAAAAATTTTGTTATATCTGTCCCGACATCGCAAAAGAATTTGAAAAATATGATAAAAACCCCAACAAATGGATTAAAAAATATTCTGCGAAGAACGCCATAACTAAACAACCCTTTGAAGTGGACGTCGGCTTCGAGAGGTTTTTAGGGCCCGAAGTCTTCTTTAATCCTGAGATCGCAAACCCAGACTTCGTTACTCCGCTCTCAGAAATAGTGGACACTTGTATTCAAAACTGTCCCATAGATGTAAGGCGTCCTCTCTATAAGGTATGTCCTAGCTATTTTTTTTCTATCACTCACTTATTTTGCACAGAATATTGTTCTTTCCGGGGGTTCGACAATGTTTCGAGATTTTGATCGCCGTCTCCAAAGAGATATCCAACGACTGGTCAGCGGAAGAATGAAATTGAGTTATTCGTTGAGTCAGGGAAGGCTTAACCCAAAGCCAATTGAAGTACAGGTAGTGTCACATCATATGCAGCGCTACGCTGTTTGGTTCGGTGGAAGTATGTTAGCCTCAACTCCTGAGTTCTATCCCGTCTGCCATACAAAGGCTGCATATGAAGAGTACGGTCCCAGTATTTGTCGACACAATCCAGTGTTCGGTGCGATGACATAATCACATAAAATAATGGACACATTCTTAACGTTAAACTTTTCCTCAAATTATGGTTAAAATTAAGAAATAATTTTTCAGAAAAAGTTATAAAATTCAAAATCATTTTTACGGATAAACTAATTATTAAATATTTTAATTTAACTCATCTTTTGTTTTACTTTCAGCTTATGTTCGAAATACTGTTTTATTGTATTACTCTTTACTTCTTTTAGTATTCGATAAACTTCTGATCCATTCATAATAAATGGACAGAAGAAGAGCCAATGGAAGGCAATGGAGGGCAGCAATGAATCATTGAATGAGTCATTACCTGAATATTTATTTGTTTATACTTTTTTTCGGTGATTTAATGAAAATGAAATATTAAGGATACAATCAATGCTTAAATTGATTTTATCTGAATTAACTCAAAATGAGTGACGAAATGCTTCACATTTGAAGAGTTTGTAATAAGTTTTATGAAATATTTGGTAACAGTTTTAGTGAACGACTCTTTAATTTGTTGTCTGCTTTTCACTGTTTTTTTTTGTGCTGTCATTCAGTGTTTTTATATTGAATTTAATTTAATATTTATTTAAATTTTGTTTTGAATCAATTGTTCATAAATTTATAAAAAATGGCAGAAAATCAAATGGAAGAAAACGAAAGCAAATCTCATAAATTGTTTCTTCAGAAGGAAAAGGAAAACAATTGTTTATCTGAGAAAATGAAGGCTCAAAGCGATCAACTCTTACTTCAAGAGAAAGAAATCGAGACTTTGAGACAAGAATTACAGAACTATAAACAATTGACCACTAATTCAGATACAAACCATTCAATCGAAAGGAACCGTTTAAGAGAAGAGCTTTTGACTTATGACCAAAAGTGTCGTCAATTGGAGGAACAAAAAAGAGAATTAGAAGAAAACATTGATTTATATAAAGAAAGAAATAAAGAACTTCTTCTGAATCATCAAAAACTTGAGGCCAAGTGTTTCGAAATCGAAGAAGACTTGAGTCGAGCAGATAAACGGAATGACAGCATTGAGTCCATCAAAAAAGACAATTCAAATCTTAAGACTCAGGTTTTACTTCTGACAGAACTCTATCAGTCATTGAAAGACAGGTTTGCGGTGAACACCAAAAACGCTTCTTTTGATGAAATGCTTTCCGTTGAATCTGAGGTCAGAAATAAAGAATTAAAAGATTTGCGAACAAAACTCGAGACAACTGTCCATCAAATGGAAGTCTTCAAAATGAAGAGCAATGAAATTGAGTCACAAATAGTTAAAAAGGATATTATTATCGCTGAACTCAAGACTAATACCGAAAACAATAAGATCTCACATATGAAACAATTGCAGGTATTCTTTAATAACCATTTCCTCAAAAATGTTATTTCAATTTGTATTTATGTTAAGGTCGAACAGCAACGGATCACTTCTTTGAAAAATGTTATTCAAAACTTAGAGATTCATATCCTCTCATTGTATGGACAGCTCGGACTCAAACAACACGAGGAAAGGCTTAGACTCAGTAATTATTTTATTTAGTAAACATTTTATTGTTTATCCTCTGAGTTAACCCTTTTTTCACTTCTCTTTTCAAGAATTGGATATTAAAGAAGAATATGATTTTAATGGAAAAAGTGATGATAACTCCAATCATAACTCTAATGGAAGTAATTCTATTGAAGAGAATCATTGCTTTACAAATGGGAATCACAGCTGAGACCCATTTCTTCACTAAAATTAGCGATAATTATTTTTAGCACTAATTTTATGAAAAATTTTGAAATCCATTGACTTCTTTTATCTATAGTTTGATATTTTGTAAAAAAAAATTTATTTTAGTCTCAAATTCTGTAAAATAATTGTTTTTATTAAAAAAAAAAGTTTTATTTAAATTATTTCTAAAAATACAGAGAGTTGTCGATTGGGTCAATTCATTTGGTCACTTGATATGGTTGACAATATCGATTTGTTCACTTTAATGGTCACAATTTACTATAGTTTATGTAACAAATGGTTTAAAATTGGTTTATATTATCGGAGGTTGTCTTTATTGGCAACAATTTGTATGTAAAAATAGTATGATATGTAGTGTCATCTGTTGTATGAAAATGATGTGAATAGAAGTGAATTGTAAGTCAATGTAAAGTCGTTGTACTTTCGAAGTGAACACAATATGGGTGCCATCTTCATTTGATATTCATCCCTTCAAAAAGTACATTACGTATATTATTTGATATGAAATCATTAAATAAAGTCATTTATTTA
>JAQFZM010001610.1:0-17319 GCA_034695785.1 Galumna obvia | reverse complement strand
TTAATATAAATAAAATTATAAAATTTATCAATTTTTTTAAAAAACAATTTTAATAAATTTACCTTGGTGAAAATTTTATCAAATTTAATTTTTATAAATGCTAATTGCTCAAGATGATTTTGTTAAAGACCTTATCAAAATCTATTCATCCATAAAAATTTTATCAAGGTTTAATCCCAAGTCAATAGATATTTCCACTACTGTATATTTAATTTACTTTTAAAATATCTTTTATTCATAATAAAATGAATTTTTACAAAGCTACCAAGATTTTAAGGTTGATTATGCATTTTGTTTAAAGTATTTTACTTAAAATATATTATATCTTTACATTATTGATAATAATAAAAATTGTTAAAGAAATACATAATTTTTAAATTCTGGTGGTTCCATACTCTATTTCAGGCATCGGTCTGAAAACTGTGCATAAGAATCTAAATCTGGAGATTTCAGCTGGCAACTGGAGGGATGGTCGCACTATATAGAGAAACAAGGTAAATATTAAATGTTATATAATTTTTAATTAATAAAAATATGAATGGTAGATTTGCAAAGTTATGTGACCACATTTAGGTTTAAACAACAAAATGATGAACTAAATGAAATGCGATTAATGTTTGCATTAAAATACATAAACTTAATCAACAAAATGAAAACCTCAGATAAAAGCAAATATAAATTTGATTTTTATTTATAAAATTTTAATTTTCCACATTATTTAGGCAAAACATCAATGTTTTATTATACAAGATTAAACAAGATTATAAACAAGAGCGAATTTTAGGGCAACCTATTCTAATTTAATTAAATTTAAATATCGATAATATTATTGATTATTATAAACATAAAATAATTAAATTATAATAAATTTTTGAATAAAATCTTAGGGTTTTCTAAAACATTTCATGAAAATCAAAGGATCTTTCACAAATAAAATTACAAATCTCTGTGCCACGTCTATCATTCCATTTTCCATCCTCATATCCAATTAAGTGCATATGGTCTTCTCCTATATTTTGGTAATTATTGGGTTCACCTGGTTTCCAATTAGAATAATTGAATTCATTTCCAGTGGATGTCCAGATATATATATTATTATTTGTATTTCTTTGACCCGAGGTCCAATAAAAATATTGTTCTAGTTTATTTTCTTTAATAAATTCCATTACGATATCTTGTTTTAGTTGTGCTTCAATTGATATTAAACTTGTATTATACTTCATGCACACATTATTTGCATAATCCCATGGTCCAGAATCTATAGCTCCAGTTAAACTATTTCTTGGAATTGATATCAATTTTACCTTATTACCAATAGAGAAAAACTTGCATGCTATCCATATCTGGCTCTTTGAACATTCTTTTTTGAAATCTTTATATATTGATGAAGAGCTTGGTAATTTAAATTCAGTTTCTATACTATTAATAAGTTCTATATTAAAGTAAATAAATAAAGTTAAAAAAGATTAATTAGAAATTTAATGTTAAATATAAATATTTTAACCATTAGTTTGTTGTGAATTGTTGTAAATCGAAGTCAGTTTATTATCTAATTGAAGTGTTTTGTCAATACATTGATATTCAAATAGTTTTCTATTTAATTTGATCTCTTCACTAATCATAGTATTTGATAACTGTTTTTTCTGACACACAAATAAATATTTCCTTTCACACAAGTCATTCACCCATTTTCCTAAATGTGCGTCAGTTATAGACATTTGAACGCATTTATTACTTTCATCTTTGACCTCATTTTCGCCCCAATTATTAAATTTGAGCTCATTTTCATCCATCCATTCGTACAATTTCTTAACACTATTATATTGTAAACCAATCCAAACATTATCTGAAATATTTTTATAATTCTTTAAAAGATTAGATAAGAAGTGTTGTTCTTCTATAGAGTCAATAGTAATGAGTGTCGAACTCTTATCCAATTGACTGCAGTTTGTTTTCGCCTCAGATTCTGATCCCTTTCTCTCCAATACTCGAAAACATTTTCTATCAGAATATGAAATCCAATCGCTATCACACATCGTCTGATTAGAGTTTATTTTAATTTCATTCATTTCTATCCGTAAAATATTCTGATGTTTCTTTATTTCCTCCAGTATTTGATATTGTTTATCAATTTTGGCTAAAATTTAATTATGCAAAAAATAGGATAAAAAGTGAAATTTTAGTGATTTAGTGATTCAAACAAAACAACGGTCAATAATTTTAAGTTTAGATGAATCAAATTCAATCAATCAACATCAATTAAATTTATTAAAAATCAAAATTAAATAATAAAATCTCTAACCATTGTTTTCTCCTAATTTGTGTTGCATTATGTCATAAATTGCAGTCAATTGAGTGTCAAAGTGATTCCTCAATAAATCCAATTTGTTTTCAATAATTTTGTTGCTTTCATTCGATTCTTCATTTTGAGCTACAAATAAAAAGATTATAAAATAATTATATATTATGTATTTTATTACCAAAATGTATTAAAATGATTAAACAAAACAACTTCATTATTGAAGAATTCATATTAAATAATTTATCTTTAATTATTATTGAGTTTATATTAATCTTTAAAACTAAAATTTTTCAAATTAAAAAGGTTTCTCTTATATAGAGTTTCAAATATAAAATTGTTTACATAAATTGAGTGAAATACTTATAAGATAATTGGTTCTGTTTAGTTTCAACCATTTTTAATCACTAAAGCACTTCAATATCACAACTCATATAACATATATTATTTAATTTATTTCATATAAGCTGACATGGCCAAACCTTTCGATCTCAAAGGGGGTATTAGGTAGTGGTATTTTTCTGCGGATCAAAGGGTTATTGAGGGTGGATTTTGAAAATGACTAAAAATTGTCTCAAAACGCATAAAACATCATTTTTACTCTGTTTTCTGATGTATATGACTATTTAATCATATTTTAACCTATTTTATTCATATTAATGGAAAAAACTAAGAATATTTGACAAAATGTTTTTTCAAAAAATGTTTTACCTAAAAACTTTAATTTTGAGTTTTTATTGAGTTTTATGTTATTTTTCATAAAAATATAGCTTTAAACTTATTTTCCTATTATTTTTTACTATTTTTCGACAATTTTTTTGAATTTTTGGCCAATTTTTTCCCTTTTTCTCTAAAGGGTTGGGGTACCAGAACTTTCGTCTTAGGGGGGTTTTTTCCGGAATTTTCGGCTCCTGGGGAAATTTTGAAATACCTCCCTCCTTCCAATTGGTCAAATTTGATCTATAAGTAATAAATTTGATTTTTTTACATTAAATTTTTCCATTTTTGCAAAATTCATTTTTTGCTTTATTTCTTAGTTTTTTCACTCAAATATGATACAATATTTTAAATATGAATGAATTGTATGCAGGGATGACGAAAGGACCGAGTCCTAGGGAAAGGGGGTATTTTGGCAAAATACCCTATCCTTGACAAAAAAAGGCCAACAGACCTAGTGTTTGTCTATAGACGCTAATGTTAAGGGTCCTAAACTCCTAGGGGGGGTATTTTGAAAATTTTGCCTTCTAGGGGGGTATTCCGGAGTTCCCCCCTTTCGCCTTTCCTTATTGTATGCATAAATGCAAGAAAATACCTAAATAAACCTTTAAAACTACCTATTATATATTAAGCGTTCATTTTGAAAATACCCCCTATACCCCCTATTGCGACAAAATGGTCAAAAAAATTCCAATACCCCCTGTCAAATGATCCGTGGCTATCACTGTTTTATATCATTTTCAGATAAATTAATGGATATTTAATTCTAAAAAACATTATTTGAGAACTAAGAGTTATTTATCAAAAAGTGATTAACTTTTGATAATTTATTTAATGAATAACTGTTTTTTATAAATTTGTCCTTAAATGCAAATCTGAAAAATGGCAATTATTTGAAATATTTTTTATATTCTATAAGAAAATTAATTATTATATAAACAAGTCTATTTTAAAATTTGAAATTTATATAAAAATAAATAAATAAGCTTATTTATTTAATTAAGCAATTAAATTTAAATAACTTTATAAATTATCTAGATATTGAAAAAATAATGTATTTTTAAAAAATAATTTTCAGTTAAAAACTGTAAAGTATGCGCTTTAAATTTGTTTATATAAACAATAAATTTAACAAATCTATAATAGGGTTGAAGACTTTTGATCTTTTGATCATTTAGTTTATGAATATGTAAATATTTCCAACCCTTCCCTTCTCTCAATTTCATTTTCCACATCAATCTCGTCCCTTACCTTAAAATTTAAAATGTAATATAATATAATTTAAATACAATAATTTTCATAAAAATATTAAATAGTGAATATAAATTAATATAATTTATTTTAATGATTAAAAGTAACATATTGCATAAAACAATTTCAATGCCACTTTGAATATATACATTTTTGCGCTTTCATTATATAAAACATCAGAAGTTTGTCAAAAGTTGCTTCACATCTACTAAGTATAATTTTTTGACCTAATGTACGCTTTATTATTATTAAAGTTTAATAGAATTCAATTACGCTAATTAATATGTGACAGATATTTATGTATTAACTTAAAACTTGATTCAATGACTAACATTAGTTTAAAATACTACCCTTTTGGTAGACTCAAATATAAATTCATTTACATTATTAAACATAATTTATTGAAAATTTGAGCACGCTCTATTTGCAAGCTTAAAATTTTAATCTTCATAAATGTCTGCTAATCTCTATATTAAAAGTTTTGACAAATCTAAACGGGAATCCTATCCCTTTCCTTAATGCTATTATTCTCTTCCCTTCCCTTTCATTTTACTCAGCCTTCACTTATGTATCCCTTAAGGGATAAGAAGTAGGATCTCTGCTTTGAACAAATAATATAATTGTTTCAAAACAGATATTATTGAATTTTTATTTAATTTATTGACAACTCTCTGATATTTTAAATGAGTGACATAAACGAACACTTAATGAAAAATAGAATAACATTTAAAATATATTTTGGATAAAATGCCATAATGAATGAGCAAGGTAAAATGGAAGTTATTATCACTTTTAAATTTAAACTTTTAAATATTTATATCAACAAATAAATTATATTTAAACTATTAGTAATATTTTGAATAAATGATTCAAATATGATCCTTGTTCTCTTTGAAATCTACAGTCTTTGCCAATATATGGGGGAATTATTTCTAAAACGGAAAAGCTAATTTAACTAAGTTAGAGTTGGAATTTTTGAATAAGATTTTGAATAATGAAAATTAAACCAAATCTTTTAGAAATCTTGTTTTAACTTTTTAACAATAAACTAATCTATAAAGTTGATATTATTAACAGGATAATTAAAATACAAAAAGTGGTTCTATATATTAAAAATAAAATCTATGAGAAATAATCAAAAGAATTTATAAATTATTTAAGGTAATATTAATTAATAATAAGTTATGCAAACAATGCTTTTAATGCTAATTAAAGTTTTATTAGTATTACAAAATTCTATTTATTTAATATTTATTATCTTATTTATGTTTAAGGTAATTGTAAAAAAACTATTAGCAAGCTATAATAAATTTTTAGCTAGTATTGGAACTTTCAAAGTGCGCGTTTGAAAATATCATCAAAAAATTATACCTAGAAAAAATCCTAGTCAATGTAATGATAAATGTTTTTTCTTCTAAATTTGTTTATATTAAAAATTCAAATTTACATAAAATATAAACGCGTTTTTTGAAACAGCCAAAATTATATTTTGAATATTTTGTTAATTTTTAAATTTATTTAGAGTTTAAATTACAGTTTGATAAAAAACACAAAATTAACATTAAATTCTAAAAATGTTAGACTCGATATGCATCATTTTTACTGTGAAAATTTATCTCGATATTAATAACAATAAAATTGTTAATAAACCTTCAGACCGTATAATACAAGGACAATTTTTCTCTTTGGGTGGGCGGGTGGGTGGGGCGAAACGATTACATATACTACATTTATTATGTAAATGTAGTGAAAAAGTAACATATTGTTGACACAAAATGCCTGCCATGAGATTAATTATCAAATAATTGATTATTTGATAACTATGATTACAGGAGAAAACTTATCAAAAGCTAATATTACAGAGTTTGCCAGTTCAATTTGGTAAATGAGCAAATGATTTGAGCCAAAGCTTTAAAGTCGTCAAAAGATTTTAGTGATTCATAGTCACAAACACTTATTCATAACATTTTTCACAAAATCAAATTAAATTTATATTTTTTCCATTTTAATCCCAATTATATAATGAAAAGATTACTATTAATATATCAAATAAACAAAAATTAGAAATACTGTCCATTCATATGATATGAAAACACAACTCCTATGAATTGTTTTACTTTTATGCTATGAATAAGTGTTTGTCAAAAATGATTTGATGAGTGAATAATATCATTTAATGAGAGGACCAAATCATTTGCTCACTTTGAAAGTTTGGCTCAAATCATTTGCCCACTGACCAACTTGAGCTGGTAAACACTGCAAAATCAAATTTACAGTTTTTAATGGATATGTATTTATAGTTAAATTTATTCACAGATTTTCCAAAGACAATTCGACATTGCATTTTTGAATTTTTCTCACAATCGCATAGTTTTTACGATTAATTTCGACTCAAATATATTTTTTTATATAAGTGAAAAACATTTAAATGATTTTCAGACTTCAGTCGAATACAATTATAAAATTAAATACTTAAGAATTTTTGTTAAAAAGTTTACTTCGGATCAAATAATTAGTTTATTGAATATTATATCAAAACTTTAGGATAAGATTGAATCGAAGATATTCTCAAGAATTGGTTTAAATGAGAGCCCTTTAAGTAGTTTTTTGAAGACTATTACAGACAATTGTCTTAATCGGAAAAGTATTTAAAATAAAAATTGTTTTGAAACAAATAATTAAATTATTAGATCAAAGCAGAGATCCAACTTTTTAACACTTAAGCGATATATAAGGGAAGGGTCAGTAAAATGAAAGTAAGGGAAAGGGATATAATAATAGCATTAACTAAAGGGATAGGATTTCCGTTTAGATTTGTCAAAACCTTTAATCTGATTTTTCACTACATTTACATAGTTTTGCACCCAACCTTTTTTTTAGACAAAATCACCCACTCTACAGGCCAAATCACCCTTTCTAAAGGCCCACGAAACCATTCTTCAGTCCCATTCATCTATACTACAGGCTTAACAACCCACACTATAGGGCCACCCTCCTACTCTACTAACCAACCCAATTATTCTGTGTTCTCCCTTTATATCTACCCTGTTGATGTTAATGGGAAAATATCGAATTTTTGATAGAAACGGAGGGTAGTGGTAGGCTGTACTATCCTCCTCTTGATACTTAACCTTTTATTGGGGAAATTATCCCTTTTTGAAAGAAATGTAAGATCTTGTTTTACTCAGTTCATAGGCCTTCTCACTTCGTTTACCATCACTCTCACCCAGTCTACAGGACATCAAACCTATACCCAGCTGAGTGGCGCAGTGGTTAAAGGCACCATTCAAGGCACTAACAATGCTAAGTGTGTGGAGGTGAGTTCGTGCCTGAGCTGTGGCGTACTTTCCCCGCCGCCAGGTGGCAACACCTATCTGTCTGGCGATGTGAAGAAGGCTTCATTTCGGCAGCGAGTCCCCTGTTCCCAATCTAGGAGCGAATGTTTAGGTAGTACGCGGGCATCTGTTTCCACTAGATGTCGCCTACGGAGGATTCAGGCGTGTCCTCTTAAAACTGTGACGCTATCCCCGCTAGTCATATCATTGAGTGAAACCGCGGCCATCGACGGGACTCCACACCCGTTGCGCAATGGGAAACCTAAAGGCGAAAGCTAATAGGATCAAGTGGAGCACATCAAACCTAGGCCATCCACCCTGTAATCTAATCTACAAGCTTTCTCACCCAGATTGATGGCCCATCCATCCTCTACACTAGCTTTCTCACTCAATTCATAGGCCTTCTTACTCCGTCTTCTGGCAATCTCACCCAGCCTACCGGGCCACCCACCCTCTCTACAGGACTTCTCATCCAGTCTACCAGCCTTATCACACATTCTACTAACCCTCTCACTTATTTTACCGGATTACTCATCCAGGCCACGGACCCATTCATCAAGTTTATCTACCCACCCACCCTCTCTACAGATCTTCTCACTCAATTCACAGGCCCCATTACTCAGTCTACCGGCTTTCTCAACCCGGCCACCGACCCATTCACCAAGTCTTCCTAACCACACACCCAATCTACAGGCCTTTTCATTCCGTCCACAGTCCCCCTTGCTCAGTCTAACGGCCCTTTCACTCAGGCCACTGATCTTCTCACCCATTCTACCGGTCCTTTTACCCAGTCTAAAGGCCCTCTCACTCTGTCTTCCGTCTCTTTTACCCACTCTACTGACTCACCCACTCACTGATAAAATCTCATAAATGTAGTGGAAATGGCTTTGCCCTCAAACCTTGTTTATATCATGAAAGCGCAAAAATATTTTCATTCAAAGAAGAATTGAATTTGATTTTATGCAAAATGTAATTAAATTTAATAATTAAAATAAATTATTGTAATTTATATTCACTATTTGTTATTTTTATGTAAAATTAATGTATTTCATTTATATAATGATATATTTTATATTTTATGGGAAGGGATGGGACGAATTTTGCAAATTGAAATTGAGGGAAGGAAAGGGTTGGAAAAATTTACATATTCTTAAAATAAATGTTCAAATGTTACCAATCTAATTATATATTTTTAAAATTTATTGTTTATAACAACACAATTAAAGCGCAAATTTTACAGTTTTTAACTAAAAATTATTTACTAAAAATTATATTATTTTTCAATATCTAGATCATTTATAAAGTTATTTAAATTTATTTGCTTAATTAAATAAATATGTTTGTTTATACATTTTACAAAATTTAAAAGTAATTTATGTTACCTCCGATGAAGAAAAATTATTCAATTATACTAAAGGTCTTAATTCCGATATGAATAAAACTGGTGTCAAATATGGCCAAAATAATCAAGGATACTATTCTTTTTGAGTGCAATAAAATGAATTCGAGAAAATACTCATGACATACAATAACACAAATGGAAAGTATTGTTCGACAAATGGAAAGTATTGTTCGACAAATGAAAAGGAATGCAAATCGAACTTATTTTCTCAATGATTTGAAAAGAAGTGTAAAGATTTTAAATAAAGAAAATGAGACCAAAATCTTTTTGAAATCTAGTATTAACCTTTTAACAATAAACTTATCTTTAAAGATGATATTATTAACAGGATTATTAAAATACAAAAATAATTCAATATATTATAAATAAAATCTGTGATAAATAATCCAAAGAATTTATAAATTATTTAATGTAATAATTAATTTAATACTAATTAATAATAAGTTTTATAAACAATGCTTTTAAGGCTAAATAAAGTTTTATTATTATTATTTATATTAATAAAAAATCCTATTTATTTAAAAGAGTTAGGAAATTGAAACCTAAACAATTAGCTAACTAAAATAAATGCAAAAGGTAATATACTATTGAACACTTAAAAATTATTTTAGATTACGTTGGATATACATGGATTATTATTTAATAAGTTGATAATTATAATTCAAAATAAAACGCCAAGCAACTCGACTCCCATTTAAAATATTTTATTTTAGTGTTTATTACAAATAATAAATAATGCTAATATTACAGTTTTTAATTAAGCAAAATATTTAAAAAATAATTAAAAAATAAGTTATCACTACTAAATAATTAATTTTAATTTCCCTACAGTTTCTACTTTCAAATTAGTTGATAATTTAATAAATTATAGATCAACAAAATCCATTCTAATAATGGGATCTCAAAACTTTGTAATGATAAACTCATGACTAGAGTGCGACTAAATTTTTCATTTAATATTATTTGATAATTATTTTATGAGTTTAGTTCTAGGTAAAATTCTAGATAAATAAAAAAATAAATAGATAACATTTAACTTTTGGGCAATAAATACCTCAAATATTTGTGACTTTTTTAGACAAAATTTACTTAACAGCAAGGAGATGCACAAAAATTGTTTATTCTTGATGAAATATTTTATAATATATTTAATAATAAGTTGTCAAATATTTATTCAAATATTTATTTATTTTTAATAATTTAATTTCAAATAAAGTGTTTAATTAATTTTTAAGTATTACACTTCAATAAAACTAATACTTAATTCAGGAAAAATCATTTTGTGATTAAATAAAACTTCTTTTGACTTCACAGTTAGTTATTGAAGAGACTTTAAATAATAAATTCTCTTCGGGTCTACTATTAAGATATACAGGGTGGGTCTACGAAGGTTGATATACGAAGGTTTATTCATGTTTATAATACGTTTTATTTGAAAAAGATAACTTTTAGATTTTTAAGAAAAGAGTCAATTTAAAACCTTCGTATTTGGTGACTCACCTTGTATTTGTAATACTTGCGACCCATATTTGCTACAAATAATTTCTAAAAATTTTGAAGAGTTTTTGAAACTTGGTATATTATATGAGAAAAAATAAATTTTATAGCTTAATATTAATAACAAATATTTAAATTACTTTAAATTTAGTGACTTCACTGAAATTTATTAACTGTTTTGTATAATTATTAATTGATATTTGGATTTATTAATAACGAATAATCAAGGTTATATAAAAAGTTATATTTATCATTAATTTGAATAAAAAAAACTATTTCAATAGTTTGTAATGTATTTCACTAATTATAAAATCATAAAATAAATTACATTCAATATTATTATTAAGTTTTTCAAAGTTTTGAAGAATATTTAATCAAATTAAATAATTTCATCATATAATTAACAAAATTTATTTATTTTATAAAATTAAACAAATGTTTCGACAAATTGTTTTGTTATTCATATCTTTAAGTTTTTCGTCAGTTAAAAGTGAGGACTTATTTGTTTTGAGAAAACTTAACGGAACTTATAAAGGAATAACTGTTTACAGAAAATATTGCAGTTTAGGGCCATCGAAGATATTTGTAGTGAATAAGAGTGGACTCAAATATGAGTAAGAATTGAATGTCAATGAAAGTCGGGACAATTTTAAAAAGAAAACAAGAAATGTCAACTTTTCTCAAAAATGTTGTCCGACACTATAACGAAACTATTCACGAAAAGCAGATTTCACACCATCTTATCTTATGTTTGGACACGACTCCCTTCAAACAATTACTCATGCCGTTTCAAATGCACCAAAAATTGCCAAAATGAAGACAGATGATTTTAAACAACGCAATAAATTACCCTAAGAAAGTCCTCCTCCCGCTTCTACCCATAATCGGTGATTCAGTTGTTCGTTGCATCACAAGCAATCAAAGGAATGTAAAGAAAACTTCGCCCAATAAAGGAAGGACCTCTTACGGTTACTGAGCTTACAAAGCATGTTGACTTGTTGTAGTTTATTTTAAAAATAATAATTTTTTTGACATTGAAGGGATAGAAATAATTATGAGAACACAAAATTAACTAGAACATTTTATTAGACAAACTGTGCACAGTTACAAAACATAGATTAGACTGAATGTGAACTTAACATAAAGAGAGCTAAAGCTAGAAGAGTTAAAGCATAGAAACATGTACAATATTTATGAAATTAATAACAGGATATGAAGTTTCAATACAGAAGTTATTCATTAAAAGAATGTGCTTGCTAACTATAAACAGGATGCCTACAACATTATTATCAAAACCTTTATTTTGACCAGTTTATTTATTGGTGTTAGCTATTATTTAGATTGGATAAAATTGACTAAAATTAATATCAAAACTTTACGTAAAATCTTTGCAACTTTCAATAAAAATAACAAAGATTATAATATTATTTTGGATAATAATATTCTGTTGGACAGGAATACCAGTAATAGAATTGCATTGAAATAAACATTTCTTATTTTAAAACAAGGCTTCAATTACTGCAAAAGTGCTAACTTTCACAATAATTTATGTATTGAGATCACATTTCTCTCTCAGTCTTCGCCTTTCGTATGGAACCAAATGTGAGACACTTTATGTTTGTCTCTGTAGAAAGCAATAAGTAATTCAGCATAGAATGAGCTCGTCTATAGGTGGTTTATAGAAATGTGTCGTTTAGGTTCTCGTATTTTTTCTTAAAAATCGAATATTTTATATATTTTACAAGTAAAGTAATCCCATTTGACCTCCATCTTCTAAAATAATGCGAGAACCTAAACGCCACTTAATTATTAACTGCCTTTAACTGAGCTTAATCTATGCTGAAGAAATCAGATTTTTAAAAGTTATGAGCGGGGTTTAAAAGACTCCAAAGTTCGATTTTCTCCAATTGACCTAATGGTTAAGGATTTTACTTTATTTAATTTTATAAAAATTCTACCGCATTTGATTTCTAAAATAAAATAGGGTTAGAAGGGAGCATTGAATACCTATTAAATAAGCATGATAAAACACCTCGCCCAATCACAACGTTAATTGGCACCTTGTCCTTTAAACTTTAAATAAATGTTTAATTTCAAAGTATTTAATTAGAATAATTTTATAAAAATATTAATATTTAAACACTTATTCACTTATTCAATGATATATTGGTTTAGCTAAAAAAATAAAATTTATTTTCATTTAATTTTTAATCACAAAATTACTTTAAGTGTAATCAATTTATCAATAAATTCAAGGAAATAGAAATTTATTTTATGAATTTATAGATTGTTTAAAATTATTTCTGAACCTTGCTAAATAATTTTAATAGGTTACAAGTAAGGATAGGACTATTTAAATTGCGCGCTTAAAAATATGACCAGGCAAGGATTTAAACTATAAATTATGTCGAAAATTAAAGTTCCATTTGTATAAAAACTATATTTAATGAAACAAAGTTTTGTTTACTTTTCAAGCATTATTGATAGTCATCGGTCAGTACTTTTTCAATATAATAGAGTTTTGACCATGAAACAACGTTTAGTAAGGGTGAATCATTTTATGTACAAATAATTATTAAAGGGTTTATTTTTAAATGAACTAGGCAATGTTTTTTAAGGCAAGTAAAAAAGGGCCACCCAAAGGCCACCAATTCCTTTTGCTAGTTACAAGTTATTTATAATTAGATTAAACATAATTATTATTTGGAAAAGTATTAATGAGATTCTCTTAGAAGCTCATTAATCTAACAACCAATTATTGTTAGCGTGGATATTATTTCCCTTGTAGTAATAAATGGCGTATCCAAGGAATCTTCTAGTTATCATTTTCAGACCATCAAATATATAACGACTTAATATATTAGGGGTATCGAAATCTTCGCTCTCTTCTAAAATGTCATACAAAAGACTATAGGCTTCGATTGCGTTATAAATCATTTCATCCTTTGATGGATCTTTGATTAAATATCTGTGGGATCTCTCCATTGTTTCTTTAAAAATCTGAAATAAGTCTTCTTTACCCCAATTTTGTGTTTCATTTCTTTTAGCATCTGGCAAGTTTAGTTGCAAGATCAATTTTGCTCTCTTAGTTAACTTAAAGAAGTACTCTTGCATACATTTAGGCAATTCATAGATAAAAACTCTGGAATTTAATTTATCAATCAATGTTTCGATTAATTCTATAAATTTAATTGTTTCAATGAGTTTTTCCTCCAATACTTCATTTCCTTTTGCTCTAAACTTTTCGATATGTTGTGATGTCTTAGTATAAATATATCGGACGTCTTCGATACAGAATTGATAGAAATTTCCTCTCTCTTCTGGTATATAATCGCCTAAAGGTATTTGGTATAACTCGTATTCTTTTATGTAGAAAAAATTAAAATATTAATTATTATTAAATAATTTAATTAAATATTACCCAATACTGTCAAATTGAAATAACCTTGCGATGGACGTTCCAATTTCTCAGCCTTCGATGACCGTTCGGTACTCCCTAATTATATAAACTTAATTATATTACGAGAATTATCTTAACTAAATTTTCATCAAAAATATTTTGATTTTTTTTGATAATGTTATTTATTGGAAAAATATGTTTATCTCTTAATTAAATTCTGTTGTAATTCATGGCTTACTTATGTTATCATAGCAGTTACAGTTATGGCCTTTTGCGTGGGGTTCAATTTATATCTGTATCTCTGCTAATAATTATTAGAATACATTTCTTTATTAACCCAACTATGGATTTTTCTAAATTTTATATGAATAAAATATTTTCAAATTATCTTGTATAATTATCTTATAATATAAGAATATGTGTCTTTTCCTAGATCTTAAAGAATTTAACATTTTTAAATTTATTTTAATCAATTTTAAAAAATAAATCAAATTTAAGCCTTTTCGTGTTTTTTGATTAGCAATAGTCTTAACAGATTTGAAAAATTCAGATTGCAAAGTTAAAATTTTGAAAATTCTACAGTGTACCCTTTAATAATCATTTATACGTAAAATATTTAACCTTTCCTATAAGTTGTCTCATGGTCAAATCTCTAATATACAGAGAAGGCTTTGACCAATGAGTATAAATTATGTTCTCTAAAGTAAAACACTTAAGTAAACAAATGCTTTTAATCAAACCTTAAGTATTTTTTAATTTAAAACTTTTTAGGTATACTTTTTTCTTGGTGATATTTTCAAGCGCACACTTTGAAAGTTCCAATACTAAATTATAATATATAGTGAGTCCGTTAAAAATTAAAAAACCAACATTAACATCAAATATCAGTTATTCCAAGTTAAATTTTATTAACTTTTAGTTATTTTAATCGCAACTTAACAAACCCTAAAAAGCTTCGTTGCTAGAATATAGTAATTATTTGAATATAAACAAATTAAACAGAATTGGGCGAATAATAGTCAAACAATGATACCATTTAATAGCATTAATATAAATATGATCTATCCCTGAGTGACATATTTCTCATTTATTACATTTATTAGTCAATAATGGTTAGTCAATTAAAACTATTCAAATATCGATTCAATACTTAATATTTTTCCGTTCATTTAATAACTCATTTCCATGACTCAAATATTGTTTTCTTTTTATAATAATCTTTTTATAATTCTTTTTATAACTCAAACATTTGTAAAACTGACTCAACAACAGAGTTGTTGAGTTAAAGCTATTTTTATAATAAATTTCAGTCTTTATTCCTCTCTCGAAGTGTGCGTTTGAATTATTTCAACACCTTTTGGAGACAGGGATGGGGATAGAGCCGACGCTCCCTTTAGAGTCTATTATTAGTGAAGTGCTTCGGACTGAATGACTGGTCCTCCGCCTCCTTCACGCAAATCGTATACTGAATTGGTTGTAGCCGTTCGGTACGGGTGGCATCGGTCGTAGCCGTTGTCTTAGGGTATCGGTCGGAGCCGTTCCCTGGCTTTTATCCTTTAATAGTTTTTATATGAATTGTCGTGTTTTTATATTAAATATATTTTATCGTTTGTTTCGATATTTCTATTGAAATACATTTTATTATAAATAAGTTTTTAATCAATTGAATCGTGAGTTTGTGAACAACGTTCAGATCGGAAAAGGCTCTCAAAAACTTCGTGTTTGAGCCACAGTTACGGACATTACGAGCTATTATCGGAAGTGTCTCGAGAAGAGCCACTGTTTGTTATTACGTCATCTATAAAAGGCTCTTTAAACGCTTCTAACGCCTCCCTACGAGAGATCACTTGGGACACAACTGATCTTGGTCATTCGAAGAGTTCTTTGAATTAACCCTGATCAGATGTTATTAATCAAAATATATATTTGTTCCAGTTACTAACAAAAGAATGAGCAATAAAATAGAAAATACTATTTTTCCGTAGCTATCTAAATTTATTAAATAAAAGCTATTCAATAAAAGCCTATCCGTAGAATGAAAAAAGTAGACTACTTTAATCTACCCTTCTTAAATTACCCAAAGTAATTATTTCCTAAGTATAAAGGAAATGGCCAATATCCAAAAAGAGAACTGCTTTTCATTTCCTTAGTTTACTGTTAAAATGCATTTCAATTTAACAGTTACTTTTCAGTGTTATTTATCATTTATTATTCAAAAATAAATATTGCAAAAAAAACTACAAATAAGGAATAGATTAAAAAGTATCATATTTATTAAAAGTTATCAGTAAATTTGAGAATAACCATGAATTTAAAAGATTAAATATTTTAAATAATTTTAGGAATTTTAGCACTTAATAAAATTCTATGTCATAGAACTCAAGCAGATTTTTTAATTTAAGTAACAATTATGGATAACATGATTTGATCTGTTTATTAATTTAGAAATTAAATTTTGTCATACTTACACATTTCATCTTCGTTACTTTGAATAACGGTAGATATCAACAAGATAATGTATGTCCAAGTTAACATTTTCAAAGTTGAAAATAAACTAATTTAACGATGAGTTGTCTTAATAATTAATTACTAATCGATTAATTATTAAATGGTTTTAAATTTCAATAAAATAATAAAATAAATTTGAATTTATTAGAAGAATGATAGGGTATAATGCATAAATTACCTTTATAATTTTCCTGTGGATTTAACTTAATATCTTTTCTAATTTTAACGAATTTATTCAATTTAATTCAATCTTGATTAAATTCACATATAAGAATTGAATTAATTAGAAAGCATCTTGGAGTTAAATGATAGATTCTTTTTCAATATAAACTGTTAAATAATTAATAAATATTATGTAAATAAAATATCTTTATAAATGTTTATGAACCTAGTGGTAATAGTAATTACTTCAAGCTGGAAAATCTTTGTAAGCCTTTCATCATATTGTTAAAACAAAAATAAAATTATTGAATTAATTTTAATCTTTTTTAGTAAAGTATTTAAAAGAAAATAAAATTTAGATAACATATTGTAATAATTACATAAATGCAATCTAAAATTAATCTTTAACTTCTTCTTCTAACTAGGGAATGTCACTTACTAGGGAATATACCGATGTTGCCGATGGAATCTAATAATAAGAATAACATGGTTAAATTCTGCGAAAAAAGCTGATTAAAATCTTAAGTCAAAATCTGCTTATGACCATCTTAAAACTAAACAAGGTTTGAGGTCAAACTCAATGGTCACTACATTTACTGGCTTAAGAATGATATAAATTTTATAAGGTTTTTCAAAATAAATCATAAAATTTTTTGAAAATTTTTTGAAATTTTTTTGAAAATTTTTTGAAAATTTTTTGAAAATTTTTTGAAAATTTTTTGAAAATTTTTTGAAAATTTTTTGAAAA
>JAQFZM010001609.1:0-17345 GCA_034695785.1 Galumna obvia | reverse complement strand
CTCTCTCTCTCTCTCTCTCTCTCTCTCTCTCTCCTCTTTCTATCTCTAATTAAAGTAATTTTATTATTCATTTAAGTTTTTAATTTTGCAAAATTTCATTAAATACAAGAATATATTTAATGTGATCAAACTTATTTTGTTCTAGTTCAATTCTGGTTCACTTTCTTAAAGATAATTATAATGACTTAATATATAATAGAATTTTTTTAAACATTATTTTCTTGTTTTCGATGAAACTTAACATTAATTTTTATTAACAAAAAGCATAAATGAAATATTGTTGAAGACTTACATTTATATTCTGTAAATATTGTCCAGGTTAGCCTAACTTTTATTAAGAATGTGCGTGCACTGAATTTAGCTGAACAAGCTAATAATAAATATCATTAGAAAAAAAATTATCGAACAATTCTTATATTTTTGTTTTCAATTATAAAAACAGAAATATTTTCTTTCAGAAATAATTCTAATAATGATGTAATTTATCATGATACAATCTTTCCAAATGTATGCAAATTAATAGTTTTATTCGACATTTTATTCTATTAAAAGAGTTAATTGTAATATTGAATTGTAAGTGGAAATATAATAACTATTATTTTTCAATCGACAGCTTTTTTTTTGAAAACCGTATTAATTTTGTCATATTATTGAAAATTAAAGCAAATAAAGAGTTTTGGAAATACTTTTGAAAATTTAATCAAATTTTAAATAAATTAAAGTTAACTAAAAATTAATCCATTGTTTTGATAATATCACTAAAATTATCGTTATTATAATACTACCAAAGAAACTTCCAAAAAAACTCATAAAAGTATAATTTACCAAGCTAGTTTAGTAATATAATTGAAAAATTTTAATTATTAAAATATAAATAGATAACTTATGTAGTAACTTTATTCCTTGTAATCTTGTTAAAATATTTCATTTGTTCATTAAAAAATTAAAATAACCATGTCACTATTCTTTTAATTGATAAAGTTAATAATTAACATAAAGATTTTATATCTATTAAAACTAAAGTTCGCAAAAGAGAATTTCTTGAGAAAATTTTTACTGAAAAAGTTTCTAGAAATTACTGTAAGGAAATTTTGTATATTCAATGGGAATCCCATTAAATAATATTAATAATAAAAAAGTTTGAAGTTTTTCTATGAAAAGTAAAAATTTAATAATAATTATAATAATAATAAACTTATTGTAAAATAAGAACAAAAAATATATGAAATCACGAAAAGATATTACAAATAATAGACGTATTATTTTGAAATATTTTATCTTGACTTTATATTTTGAAATTATTATTTGACTCCATTTTTTGTTATATCAAAATAGTAAAATATACTATTTTCTATTATCTTACATGTTTTACCATTCATAAAATATTGACTTTTATTAATTATGATGAGGACTTTGATAATTAATTAACGATTAATATAAACTTTAAATTGGATCCCCATATATTTCAATTTAATTTTTAAGAAACTTCTAGAAGCTTCCTTGGTGAGTTTCGAAATTTACAAACGCTAATTAAAACAACATAAATATAACTAAAAAAAATTGTTTCCTGCAAATGATTAAAATGAGAAGTTTATCTTCAAAAATTAATAGTCTTTTTTATAAAAATGACAGTTTCGAAGATGTCCTGGAATATGGTTTTAGAAAAGAGTTGTATTGATATAATTTTAGTGTTATTTTTATGAAAGATTTCAATTTAAAAGTTTGATGTCTTTAGAAAAGCTATTATTGTTGCTATTAGTGATCGTCAAAAAGCTTGAATGCATTTAACCTTTTAAACGACTTTTAGACTAAAAATTCTCTGAAAAGTATTTCAATTAAATGCGATTAAATTTTATAAATGATTCATCAAATGTGTTATATGAGGCATACTATGAGCGCTACATTAGACAAAAGCACTTAACTTACACCGGATTAATATATGGCTGCATATGTTGTTCTTTGAATGAGGAGATGCTGAGCGACTGGAAAACAGTTGTCCTGCTTATGATTCGTCGATATTTCGCTATTGATGAGCACTATTCCAATGCAATAGATATTAGCTTTTTGTGAGCTTTACTTTCATTCCCTTCATATTAAAGCTGCAAATTTTCAATTATGTGAACACAAGTTTTCCATTTTGATTAAATTCGTAAATGTATAAAACAGAATTACCAAGCTCATTCTAAAAGAATACCAATAAAAAACTCTTAGAAATCTTTTAGCATAAAAGAGTCGGTCCTCTCAAATAATGCTAACAATAATTGTCTTCAGATTTTTCCTCTCAATTCAATTCTAAACTACTTTAGGATAGAATAAGAAAAGTTCAAACTCTGGGTATTCTTAGAATACAATAAAAATGACGACAACTTTACGCTTAAGATATTGGCAAAAGACTTCTTTGATGGCGAATCAAATTTAATATTATAACAAGCACATTTTACTTTCAATTTCCATAGATTTTCGAAGTAAACCATATTATGTTTTTATTATTCGTTTCTTTTTTATTAGTATTCGCTTCAAAATTTCTCTTTCATGAGTAGACTTCTTTTTTAGCAAGTTACATCTCTAAAAAATAATTTAAAATTAGCATAATTTAACGAATCATAAATAATTGAAGTGACAAACCTTTACTCACAAACATTTTGGTTAGAAAAATCAATTAAATACACATTAATATCAGTGAATGTAAGTCAATGTGGAGTTAATTTTTGTTAATTATTTTATTACAAATCAATTCATTTAATAATTGTTTTGTATTAACTTTTTTGAAAAAAAAAACTTTTTATTCGTAATGTAAACACTGATGAGTGATATATGAAAAATACAATTCATATGTTTGTGTTTATACTTAATCTAAAACATCCTTTTGAAAGTATCCCATTCATATCCTGGTTATTCTTTGCTTAATATCATACTTAAAATTGAAATATAAATTTTTTTCAATTTTTATAAATTTTTTATTTATCGTAACTTATTTAACATAAGTTAAAAGTCATTTAATTAATGTCACTTTAATAAAGTGAACTAGGTCAAATCGAATTCTTAACTTTCTCTAAATCTATTTCTTTGTAAAGATATTTGAAACGAAACAACTGTTAATTATATTTACAAGAATGTGATCGACATTTAAATCAATGATTGATTATAAAAAGTAAACAAATCATAGTTTTAACTCAAATTTTGTTATTTATGTTTCGGGAGAGAAGTATACGATTATATGCTATCAGTGTTTAAATATGAAAACACCGAATGCTTTTGTTATTCCGACGAATGCGTTCGTATTTATGTTGAATTCTACAAAGTTTAGCAAAGGAGTGGCGTAAGCTCTCTTTAAGCAAGGTATAGTATGGTAAAGAAAGGTAATGTAAGAATAGGTAAGGATAGCTAAGGTTACTTTGATAGCTGTTAGAAATTCATTCACATTTTTCTGTCACTTTTAGAGATCACTTTTCTTATAAACTTTAAAAGTCAGGTGAACCCAACCGTAGATAATCCTCGTTTTCATTTGCTTCAAATCCTGTTTATTTGGCAAAAGTCGCCCTCAAATCACTTTTTCTTACTTTCATTTGATTTTTATGAATAAAATTCATTGATATATGTTTTTGAATACTAATATTTTTAAACTGTTTTTACTAAACATTAAAATTCTTTTGAAATGAAAACAAGGAATTAAAACTTGAATTAAATATTTTTACTAATTTTATCTTTTGATCATGGTCATATCTGATTATAATTTTATAAAGCTATCGCAGAATAAAGAAAATTAAGCTAGAATATTTAATTTACATTTTTGATCCCTTCCTTTGAAGTAAAGGTACAATAAAAATGATTTACATAAAGTAAAACGCATTTTCTTTGGATGATATGTTCACTCAAAAGATTTAGAAGACTCTCATATGAAAGACTAATGAGATGTAAGACGATTGCAATAATAGTTATCTAATTTGCATAAAACTCCTAAATTCACATCAAATATATTTTAGGACTCTCTCTCTCTCTCTCTCTCTCTCTCTCTCTCTCTCTCTCTCACTCTCTCTCATTCTCTCTCTCACTCACTCTTATATTCACCGATTTTAATAAAAGGAAGAATTATGACATTCACTGAAAATAAGAATATCTTCTATTATTGTTTGAGTATTTGTGAGCGAATGAACGGTTGATATGCAAATGATAGCAATCATAACAATAACTTAGACTATATTCTCACAACTATTCGCTTAACTTTTGTTTATTTTTGCCAAACAAATGGTATAAGAGTTTTCTTTTTTCAAAAAGTGAGGCATCAATTCTTACATTTATTTCTTTTAAAGAAATGTTTAGTTTATTAATAGAAATTCAAAAAACATTATTCGTCTGATATTTAAACAGTTTGACAAGAATTCAATCGGAAAGGGATAGTGTGACAGATGTTTGGACCAAAAAATTTTTAACGACTTCGAGGCAAACATTGGACGTCGAGTTAACTGAAGGCTACAAATGAGACTATTTTTGCTCACTTTTTACCATTTTTTGGATGTTTTTAAATTTGAAAAGAATTCAAACAATTCCTGAATTACATTAAAAGAATTTTATATTTATTATAAAATCTATATTTTCCTATATTTAACAATGAATGAAACAATAAATTTCTGTCATAAACCTGCAAACATTTCTTGAATTCTCAAAAGCCGTGGCTTTAGTTCACCAGAAAAAATGTTTAAAAACATGAAAAATAAAATAGAGACCAATAAAAGACATCACATTTGAAATATAGATGCTTTTAGATGTCATAGCAGGCGGTGCGCTGACAACCGCTCTCTTTATGACAACTTTTTAAGCATATGGTATACGAAATGGTGATATTCAGACCCAACAAAAATAATCACGACTTGAAAAGTGAGAATATTTTCTATTGTTTGAATAATGACCCGAATAATGGTTTGTCACTATTTTTCAAATAAAACCCAATTCTCTAAAATTTCCGCTCAAACTATTGAACGAATATATCGATACATTTATTCTGTTTCATATGATTTGCTTCAAACCATTTGCCTAATACTCAAAACATAGTAAATCATAAAATCATATTTTTTTTGACTTCATTGACTCAAATTGTTTTACTTCTCTAACTTTTTAATTAAACTAACATTTAATGTATGCTTTTATTTAGGGCTCATTTTATTTAATTGACATTAAAAGCAATTAATAGTAATTAAAATGAATTTATACGAAATTGATACCAAATTGATACCTTGCTCAAACAATTGTAATAATAAAATCAAATAATGTTATTCAGTTAAACATAAGTCAAAAGATTGGTTTGGAGTGAATGTAATGAATTGTATTCATGAAAATAGGAAACTTTAATATTTCAACATGCTCAATTGTGTGGCAGTAAGTGAACACTTGACGACTCATACTATTAATGTTATTCTGAGCCAAAGCCTATTTGTTTAATAATAGGATGAAGTAATCGTTCAAATAAACGGAAAAATCATTGATTTATCTAAAATCGACGCCAAATATAATTCAAATAAAATATTTTTATCAATTTATGAAATAATGAGTAAATAAAATTGATTTTTATTTGTAGAGATAAGAATAACATAAATTCTGTGCAAACATTGATTTTTTATTAATGTATTTTGAGTTTTAGGATTTATTCGTTACCTAAAGTTAATATGTATTGCAAACAATCAAATTTCACATAAGTTATGTGTCAAAAGATTTTAGATAATTAAATACTCTTATTGTCACTCATTTTTTACTAGAATTTAGCTGAATATTATCATGCAACTTTTATTGTATAATAATTAGCAAGCTCAATCGATCCAAATTAAATAAAAATCTGTTTTAATATTTTAAAGAAAAAGTTAATTAGTTTTTAATTAAGTAAAACAAAATAATTATTTAATGATTTAATGTTTAAAATAAATTTGAGTGAATAGAGAAATGTCTTAATTAAAGAAATCATTTGAAAACAACGAAAACACTGAATATATTTGATGTGCTTTTAAAGCAGAAAAACAATAAATGAGTCGAATTAAACTGAAATCAATATAAGTATAGACTGAATATTATATGAAAGTAATAGCAAACGAAGGGGAGGACACAAAAACTCGATTCGGAAAGTGATTGAGATTTGAAGGAATCAATTGTGACATAATTTCTGTTCTATAGAATCGAGTAAAGCGTGTCATCAACTGCTAAAACGAGCAAAAAACGATTCGGCCATTAATTCTGTTGAGCGGTTCGCGTCTCAAATATATTACTATTACAAGAGATCAGAGATTGCATTTAGGACTGCCTTTCCTTTTAACGCTCATCGCATGAAATTCAATCTTCATTCGAACGCTTTCATACCATCGCTATTATTGTAGAGTTTATGGGCAACTCATGGAACTGATGGAACTGATGGAACGTCATCTCACATGTGATGAAGCGCTCGACTAACATCTCTAACACTGATTTTCAAACACTGTCTGTCCTTTGATTCCAAACCAAATTAATGATAGAATCGTTTCACTCTTCTCTTATATTAAGCTCTAAAACAACATTTATATCAATAACCGATAATTCAATGATAGGATTTTCAAAGGACTTATTTTTATAAAATATACGTCAAAATAACGTTAAAATAATTCATTTTTAATTTAAACGAATTGTTTTCCATTTCTTTTTGTTTTGAATATTTTTATTCTTTTAGTAAATAATTAAAAATCAATTTATTTATGGATTTGAAGTAAAATATTTACAGATATATATAATAAAGAAATATTTTGTAAGAGTAGTAGTATTTTAGTATTTGGTTCAGTATATGATATATTCTAAAGGGATGAAAGGCTATTACAGTAGAAAAGTAGCATTAGTTGGATGTGCTCTTAGTTTCACATGAAGTCCAATTGAATTGAATTGAATCCAATTTTGTGCCATTCATTGGAACAAAAATACACTAAAAAAGCTAATATGTTATGTTGTGCTCAACTCGACGACAATCCATTGACAGATAAATCCTTGAGATAAAGCTAGTGATGTGAGAACACCTGCCACACTTACTGCCACACTTACTGCCACACAATACTTTATTATTAGGCACTGGACTGAGTGATCAGGTATTTCAATGATAAACATATATACGTTTGACGACATATAAGTCGATCGCAATATTCTATTCCCAAAGAATTGAGTGTTTTTACTCTTTTGTCTATAAAAAGGGAAAGAATTGGTTTAGAGCTTCAAATAATTGTGTTATTAAATGAGTTTCTTATGGCCCAAAATATTGGGCTCTAATATAATGTTGTCTTTCGTTATATCCTATATATATGACTGAAATAAACGTCAATTTCTGTTGAAACGGATAAAGGAAAGCCGAGTTTAATGCAATATCTGATCGAGAAAAAAGTCTAACAATATTGAAGTGGTATCTAATTATGTGCTACTTTTGTCGCAATACAACATTCAGAATAATTGATCAGTTCTTCACACAATGAACAGATAGAGCTGAGCCCCAGATGTGATGCGCACCCGAATTAACTATTGTATAACTATTGTAATGAAAGTAATGCCACACAGAATAAAAAAGTACGGAAAACGTGACGACGGCTGCAGTGGACCACCTCTTCTGAATCAATTACATTAGAGGCTTACATGCCTTTCAATAGGCATTGTATTCACCAAATGGCCAATTAATTCTTAGATTAGGACCCGGATTACTAATTTTTACATAATTGTATACCAATGCAAAAATGATTGAATTAAAACTTTGTATTCGTTTTGAAAATAAATCAGTTTTATTACGAACTCTATTATTATATACGATATTATATATTATATAATATTATATAATAAGTTATATTAAAATAATGTCAGTCTATAGACTTCAAACTCTTAACCAACAAAACAAATAGATTTCCATTCAATTTGAAAATAAATTACATTTTAGCGAATGTGTCGTTAAATTCGAGTTTCGGTGATGTTGTGGTCGGGAGTGTAGTGAGGAAACAGCCATCGGTTCCGCACATATCGCACACCAAATTGCAAGCATTGATTTTGGTTGTATTGGGATCTGTATTGCTTTGCAGTGTATGGTTGTGTTGGGCTCTGTTGGCGCGAAACGCAAAGGTCATCATATGTAACATATTTAGTTAAGTGATCTGGTCATTAAATACAAAATGTTACACACATTCACAATAGGTCGCCAGTCCTAAGTCATAACCGAAGCGCACTAACCATACAAAACACTCTCTGCGCTCATCAGTGATGTAATGCCGTTTTGTAAAGCACTTGAAAGCGTTTCCCATTTTGTATCCATTTGTTCATCTCTAATATCATCATTATATGATCTGATTCAGTGGTAACCACAATAGCAATAGACAATTCTGTCCACTACTCTACTCTCTTCTAGAGTCTTGTGCTGATCGTGCATTTGCTTTGGATACGACACTTTCGATAGGTTTTGCTAAAATTGTATTCGTCATAATATATAGCAGTTTAAATACCTCTCACAATACCCTCGCAATACCCCAACAATACTCTCAAAATATTCTCTTTTTTCAGAATAAATTGAATCGTGATTTCCATTATAGATATTTTTGAGACTCAAACCAATATGTTTTGATATATCTATCCTTATATCCATATATCTATCCATATCTATATGAGTTATATACGTATATTATTCTATAAACTATTCTCATTTTGCATAAAACACAACTTTCTTATGCAGCTGTTGCCTAAGCATATGCCACATATGACGAGTCCTCTATTAGACAAAACAGAGCCAACTCTTGCCATACAGAGAATCAGATTCTCTGTTGGCTTTACTCTCTTTCCTTTCTTGTTTCTGTTCTCTGCCTCACTCTCTGTGACTCTCTCTGAGTGTCTGTTCGTAAGCACATATGGAATAAGATTTTTTGAGATAAATTTTTCGTCGATTGCGACTATCGTAGAGTTTCTCTTATCAATAATGCCTTTTATTTTATCTGTAATATTAAAGGCATCTAAAGGCAGATGAGAGCCTTATATAACAATTTTTTCTCACAAAATATATATTGAAAAATATAATGATTTGGAAAAAAGTCTTCTCACATATGTGTTCTCCACCTCTAAGTTTATCTCATAAATAGAGACTCGGAGTCACTCAATGAGTGAGATATGAAATTTTAACCGATCGATAACGACTCAAATTTATGATTCTTCGATCAGTTGATATTAATAAGACTAAAGCTATTCTCTTTCTCTATCATATATGACCTCATTTATGGTAATTTACAACATTTATGTCATAAACTTATATCAAATCAAAAACATTTTACTCTATAGACATAAACACTATTTGTGCTAATCTTTGGAGACAAATAAATTATTGTGGAATTATTGAGGAATTGGCGCACAATTTCTTCCAAACATATTCTCCTGAAATAGACTTTTCAACTGCTATTCCACTCGATTTTGGTCTCATATCAAATGGCTATTGGGCTCAAAGTTATTAATCAACATTTGGAGAAATAGCTAATAGTGAACACAATTTATTATGTGTTTGACTCACGCTATGAATGATTGGTTTGCATTCAATGCATTAGATTTGAGACAACATTTCCCAAAATAAATGACATAATTATGAGATGCCGTACAAACATTTAGAATATAAAAGAAAATCACAGTTTGAATGCCTTTCTATTAAGTGTTCAATATTTCATCTAAATTATGATGAATCCATTATTTTTTTATACCGCAATAAAATTAACCTGATGTTTATTTTTTTCAAATACTTAAAGGAAGGGATACTTAAATTAGATTTGTGTTATATATTGAAGAATAAGTGGTCACTAAAAACATCTAAAACTATTTGTATCGTATATTCATTTATCAAAAACTCTGATATTAGAAGTGAATGAGTAAACTAAAAATAGGCCGAAACTAACTGTTTATCTAAACTCTTATTCAGTTAATCAAATCGTTGACAAACTTTTAATCAAAGCTTTCAATTAATTAAATCCAAGAAATTAATTGAATTAATTTTTATTAACGAAAAGAAAGCTTTTCATAGAAACTTAGATTAAAGGATCGAATCAATTAAAGAACAGATCAAAAGAGGAATCGATTGGAAATTCTCTCAAATGATAGTCATTTCCTTAGAATTTAACAGTTCTTAGAATTGATTGCAAAGTGGATGACATATATTTTTTGACACTTTCTATAAATTTAAACTCTATTAACTCAGCCCTATATTTATAATAATGATAATTCCAAGATTACTTTTTAAAATAGTGTTCATTCATTTATTTTCAAAATTAATGAAAGCAAAAAAAAACAAATAACCCAAAAGTTAATAATTGAGTTTATTTAAAGTTAATTAATTAATAAACTGATTGTATATCAAATTTATTTAATGATTTTTTTGCATTAAATGTTAATAACTTTTATTTCTATGAATTGAATAGTTATACTTAAAATAAGTAAAATAAAGTTCCCAAAAGCGGTAATATTAGTCATTTTTCTCTGTATATATATATGGAGGAAACAGTAATACTCGTAATAATACAGAATTATTAGAATTGAATGAGTGTTTAGTATATCTTTGTTTGTATACAAATAATAAGTGAAGTTAGAAATCAATTGATCGATGAATGAAAGCATGTATTGAGTGCTATATTTCAATGATATTGTTGTAAATCATAAACTTATAGTGAGATATAACTTATTTGATAAGTGAATGCAGGTCTTAACCAAACTTACATAAGCTTTGCTTATCTATGAACTGTGTGTAAGGTTGTGTTAGTGCTGTGTTAGGGCTGTAAGTGTTGTGTCGAAGAGTGTAATAAATTTTCACCTGTATTTCAATGTTTTAATACATAGAAAAACTTCTTTTATTTTATTAGTGTTTGATTTAAGAAATCGCTTTTTGTTGAATTGTTTGATAGTAATGTCAAGATTTGATATGAAGTGCTTAGTGTGGCGGCAGTCGATGTTTGCAAAAACATTAACCGCTCAAAACACTTATATAAGGATATGACTGTTTTTTTATTCATCAAATTTAGAACAACAATTGATAACAATTGGAGTCGACATCAGAACGGGTTTGCATTACAGTTGACATAAACTTTAGTTAAAATGTAAAGAATGTGAGACAGCGATAGACCACAGGATTAGAATTAAATCTTTAAGTCTCAATATATATGACGTTTGGCTTCACTGCTATGATTGACAGTTGAGAAGTTTGCCAACAATGCAGTTATGGACAAATATATGGGGAGAGAAACCCAATCGAGACTTAAATTTTAATATGAAAGCCATGAAAGACCCAAATCATGAGTTTGTAATACAGATGTTGCTCTTATACGTCAAGTGAGAGAACAGCGGTATTCCAATGTTCTCAATGTCGTGAGTCATACAAACAATACAAGCGTTCAATTAAATTGCATTACTTTTTGCGACTTTTTGTTATTGAGTCAAATGCGCACAAAATCTAATCATATTATGTATTCTCCATATTCTCGGATCCAATAAAAGCTTTATATTATATATAATATGATTGAGAGAAACAAATAGAAAGTGTATGACTACTGAATGAACACATGAGAGCATAAGAGAGCATAAGAGAGCAAAAGAGAGTCAAACTGAGAGAAAGAGAGCTACGGAACGGTTGTCCGTAATTAATAGGCGATTGGTTGGGCCACGTCTATGGCCCATTGACTTTTAGCAGTCGTGTGTTGCGTTTCACTCAATTAGAGCTACAATTCCCTCTTCTGGTGTCGATCCCCGAATCGAAGCCGCGTTCAGCTCATACTCATTGACTTTGACTGCATTGAGAACTGTTCAGCGCTATTACACAGAAATATATTATATCGTTATAATGTTTTATATACAGCACAAGGCATAAGATGTGAGCGCAACATAACAAGGATGTCATTTGTTTAACGCTTGAGTCGTTTTTACGTGTTATTAGTCTACAGTTCACACTTTGATTCAATAGCTATCAATTCAATTAAAGCTCACGACTGACGACATTCAATAAAATTCTAATTCTTTATTCAATCATTTTTTCACAAAACTCTACACTATTTGTCGTTTGGATTATTTGAGGCAATAATTATTTTTTAGACAAATATTTTTCACTAAACATTTACTTTTAGATTATAGTAATACATATTTGTTTCACTTTATGACCATGATACATTTTTCAACAAATATTACTTTAAACCAGTTTTACAAATATAAACATTTTTGAAAATATAGTGAATTAGTGTAACACAAATCTAACATAAAACGAATATTTATTTTTAACGAAAATATAATTAAAAAGAATTGTTTCTAAGAATTTGTTTCTAAATTTGAATATAATTTTAAGTATTAGATAATGGAATGAATACAAGAAATGGAAACAATGAAAGCAATGGAAGGGATGAGACATAATTCAAAATAAGATGACATATAATTAGAAAAGACTCAAATTATTAGATTAGAGCTCATGAAAAATCACCTGACAGTGAAACTAACATTACGTCCAACAAAAGGCTGTCTGTAATCTAATTTGATTTTAGGAACGGTTTTTCGCATTTGTCTCGACTAACATATCAATCGAGTGAAACGCATTTGGATATTAACGTCAAGTATATTATCCTTTCAAACGATTCATTGAATGCTTTATAATTAAATCGTGAAATAGTCTGACTTTTATTCAAAAGTTGACTTTTGATTCAATTTCTTGATTGTAAGCCATTTAAAACAACTTCTGAAGAGAAATGAATTCAAGTAATTCTTATTTGAAAAGTGAAAAAGCAATGAATGATAGCATTATGTCGTAAAGTGAATGATTAATGTGCTGTTCCTCAGCGATGACCCTAAAAAGATAGTTTGTCTCACTTATAGATAGTGTTCTTTAAGTGTCGATTGAGGGATAGCCCCGACTTTCAGTTAAAAGTGAAAGAGCTTTAAAAGTATGAGAAACTAAGAATGATAGGCACTGAACACACAGATAGACTCTGATTCGCTTTCCTCTGACACAACATGTCTTTTATATGAGAACAAACTCAATATAATGCTATGAAATGCAGTTAACGCTAATATTTTTGCGAAACACAATCGTTTCGTTTTCTCTTTTAATGCACTTAAGAAATGATAAAATTGTAAAATAGTTGTCAACAGAAAAAAGAGTTCTCTCAGTCTTTGATTTACTTTTGATGAATCGACGATTTTCTCTCAAAACGTTCAAAACAATTGAGAGCTCATCTCAACAGCAATTGTCAATCAAACACTTCTCTTAATTTATGTAACCATTTATACATTAGTTTAACATTTTTTCAATTTTTAAAAACAATTTTAACCTAGATAAATGATTTTTAAAATAAGATTAAGACATGAAAAGATGAATAACATATAATTCACTAATTTGTCAATCAAAATGAGCAAGTCAATATGAAAGAGAGTAAGCTTTTTATACCATCAAAATAATTTGTTTGTGAAAGTGTAGCGGTTTTTAATTAAGAAAAGAGAAGTGCATTCTATGAATTATTTATTGGTTGCATAAATATATTCTGTGCTAACTATTCACTATTAACTATATATTAAATATAAAGTTTTATAATTATTAGATGAGAAGAGCAATAGAAGAGCGCTATCGGAGTAAACAGTCGCGCAATTTATTTGGGTTTTGAGTCGTGTTTAATAACATCAATTAAATGTCTATAATACAACTCATATAAATAAGTTAAATATTAGGAGCGCTCAGCCATAGCTCAGCCATAGCTCAGCCATATATTTGATGATTTTATAACTCGTCAAATATAATTAGGCCATAAAATTAAGTAGATTAACACCATTGCCATCGTTTAATACTATACCATAAGGTTCGCAAAACTCTAACATTGAGTACAACATTGAGCACAACATTGAGCACAACATTGAGGATCGTATGTCTATTTGAATATAAGTGAAGCAATTGCTAACAAATAGCAATATATAAGTAATAGCATTATATTCGGTCATATATTGGTCCCAATATATGGCAATATATGCTTCTGTTATTTGAGAAAACGTTTGCTATCAATGCTATCAATGCTATCAATAACACATTCAATGTTAAGTCAGACAATCGTTTAGAGCAATGATTCAGTAAATGTTGAAAATGAATGCAAAACTTAGATAATAAAAGCTATGGTTTATGCATGAGTTCAGTATTGCTTAGTATCGCTCAGCTTATAAAATATACGTTGACTTCAATTTAACAATAGTTGGTCTTCAAATATCAACAGGCATTAGATGATGGCTATGGCAATGGTGACAATCGAGCAAAAGTGGCCAACAATGAGCCAACACAGAGTCAACACATCGCAAACAGTCGATCTATTGTGTGTCCCCCCAATAGTTTTGTGACGGATATTCCCTATTTAATAGGCTTTAAATACTAGCAAAAGGTTTTGCATGTGTTAAAGTGATTATTGTATGGCTGACTGGGCCCACATAAAAATGCCAACCCATCAACGGCAGCACCTTTTCCCAGAGCGAGCATTAATAGCTTTGGCTAATTTCACTCATATGAATGCGAACAAACATATACTCAATGCGTTAGGGATGTACAACACCACACTCTCAACATATACTTTACCATTGCTTTACCATTGCTTTACCATTGCTTAAGACTTGAAGTTTTGTGAGACCCCATCCATACCATCCCTACCATCGATTCGTAATATACTTCATCCACGTTAGGGATAGTAAAAACTTTAAGTTCAGTACTGGTGGCAGTCGTGTAGGGTTTGTCTATCGTACGTCGATTGAGTGCATAACCAATAATCTCTATTAGATTCTCTAACTTTGAATTAGAGACAGTCCTCTTGTGTTGTGTTGAGCGCATGTAAGCGCATGAGCGCATGACCAGATAATATATTACCAACTTTAACATCACTTTATTATCAGGTCCGATGGATCCTCTCTCTGCACTCCATTCTATGGCTGATCTCAAAGTTAATAACGGTCTCAACGGTGTCTCAACGCCGGCAATGCTGTCACATTCCCATTATCGAAATTCACCCCCACCATCCCTTAAGCAGCCCATTCCCGCTACCATCTTCTCATCGTCGCCATCAGCCATCAGTTCGTCGTCCACATCATCGGCAGCTTCGGGAACATCTCATTACATACATGATATTCTGAGTCGTCCGTCGGCTACCTTTGGCGTCGCTACGCAGTCCACTCAGTCAGCTTTGAATACAGCTCTGGCGGGTGCTCTGCCCAGATTCGGATTGGGAGCTGCTGTGGCCGGAGGCATGTATTTTAGTCCAACCAATGGTTTGAGTCACAAATTAGCCACTTTGGGCGACCTCTCCGGTAGACATCTTTACTGGCCGAGCATGGTACAAAACCAGGCACTATGGAGGGAACGATTGGCCGGAGCCGGTAATCACTTTTGTCTAAAAAGTTGGACTAAAATAACGAATTTTGACAAATAGTTAGTCAGACGTGTATAGACAAAGATGGTAAGAAGAAACATACTAGACCAACTTTCTCAGGACATCAGATTTATGTTCTGGAAAAGACGTTCGAACAAACAAAGTATTTGGCCGGTCCTGAAAGAGCTAAACTGGCCTATGCCTTAGGAATGTCTGAAAGTCAGGTTAAAGTAAGTCTATTACAAAGTTTATAGAAAATCATAGAAATGATAAGTGAAGTAAACATAGTTTTTGAAGTTTTATCGTTTGTTTTATAACTTATAAATTATAAGATTTATATTAATCTCGAGAACATTAATGACTCAATTAATATGTCTTTACTTTCATTACTTTAATATTAATTTTTCGATGACTTTATTTTAACTAAAAAACTGAAAATTAACTCAAATTATAAAAATCTAGAATTTTATTGGATTTTAATTATTATTTTTGTTTATTTATAGGTTTGGTTTCAAAATCGAAGAACCAAATGGAGAAAAAGGTGAGCTATTGTTCTGTGCGTTTCCAGTGATTATCAATAAAACGATTGAAACAAATGTTAGACACGCGGCAGAAATGGCAACCGCTAAGAAAAAGCATCAGAACAATTTAGACCTCTCAGGTCAAGAGGACATGTCTTCAGATGAAGAAGAAGAGCTCACAGACAAGAGGCTAAAGAAAGAACACTCATTTTTAACACATTCGATGGCATTACCCCAAAGTTAGGGGTCTTATTGTTTGGACACTTTTGTGAAGTGCAGTTAATTGTATTTTTTTCATACTATAAATAGTGTTTTTAAACTTTAGTGCAATAAAAGAGTTGTTGTGATCTCTTGTGTCGACTCATCTCCACTTAAATTACGATTTCATTCTTTTCTGTTGTCAACCAAACGATCATTAATTGGATTATAATTACAACAAATAATTTACTTTCAAATGACTGTAAAATCACTTAAAATTCTAACGACAATTAGATTTCTATCTCTTATATAAGTGATAGAAGGAGTGCTAAATTATAGTGACCTCACCTCCAGTAATGGCCTGAGCTATAGCCAAGCAAATGGCCTGGATTATCCAACTTTGAAACATAGGTTCGAAAATTATGGTTAAATTAAGTTATTTTAGTTAAAATTTCATTCATTTATAGATTAAGTTTTAAAACCTGTCTCTCATTCAATATATTTATTTATTTAACATAATTTTCATTTAATATTCAAATGTTTTGCAATTTTACGAACCAATGACTCAATGTTTAGCCATTCAGAATAAAATGAGCTTGCCCTCTTCTTAAAGCTTATATCTTAAATTCTAGTTGATTTTGACCATGATTCAAATAATTATTAGAACTAATATTAAAGTATTTTCTTTTAAACTATGAATAGATTAACGAATTAAGTATTGAATACAAAATAAATACAAACTTTAAAAGAGGATCAAAATATTATCGCATTATTCAAAAAGATATGATATTCAGTGTACAAAAGCATAACTTCAATTCAAAGTTTACTTTGTGCTAATATATTTCCATAAATTTATCTTGCTTATTTTGGCCATAAGTTTTACTTGAATACTTGCAAGTTTTAATTATCAATTTTAAATTAAGTATAAACTAATTATAATTAAAAAAGCCATGGTTATAAGATTATAAAAGTAAATTTTTAATATAAATCTACATAATATAAGAATTAAGATGATCCTTGCTCATTTTATTAAAAATGTCTTAAGAAATGAGTCATTGCTTCTAATAATTGAAAGTATTTTCTAAAAATTGTTAAATTAAATTAAAATCTGTATTAAACCAAAAAAACTTTCCATAAACTAAAAGCGAAAAACAGGGATTGGGACGATAGTTCGAAACCCAATAGTTCGAAACCCAATAGTTCGAAACCCTATAGTTCGAAATCCAATAGACCGAAACCCAATAGATCGAAACCCAAT
>JAQFZM010001608.1:0-17348 GCA_034695785.1 Galumna obvia | reverse complement strand
ATTGTTGTTTTGCGCCAAAACTTTAATTAATTTTAATTGTTGTAAATGAGAGGGCAATAGTTATGCTTTGTTTTGATGATTTGTGTTTTAATTTAAAGTAATCAATTAATTAATTATAAGTAATCAAAAATGAGCTGCACTATATGCCTGCTGCACAAAAGACCTCGAAATATGTTATGCATATTTTGAGTGCCCCAAAAGTGCCCTTTTTTTGGATTGTAAGTAAGAATAAATATAGATTTCATGTTAGGACAAGTGTTTTAAAAATATGCATGAACATTTGAACAATTAAAAAAAATTATTTAGAAAGTGTTAAAAATTAAGATTTTTTGTTATTTAATATTATTTAATTTAATTAATTTAAATTTAATATTATTTAATATTTCCATTGATCTGTACTAGAGTCCAAAGTTGGGCCAATTTTAGGAATCGAAACCGAAAATATTTAATCCGAAAAACAGAAAAAACCGAAATTTTTGTAATTAATGACTCTTTAATTAAATACTTTTTGGCTTAATTTTGTATAAATTTTGGCTAAAATTTACAATAATTATACTTGTATAATTTTTTTAAAATCCGAAAAAACGAAATTTTAAAAACCGAAACCGACCTAACTTTGGCCTCTAATCTGAACTTGTTTAAAATAGAGAGTAAATAATCGAGCAAGGTTCAATGTGTAAAAATGAGTGAAATGTCTAAATTCTGAGATTATTAAAACTTATAATTAAATAAATAAACTTGGAAATAACATTTGAGAATAATAATTTTAAGTCCAACAAAACTTCAATTTTCAACGGTTGTCCAAATTTTATGGTTAAAATTTTAGCTGCTTAATGACCATGATATTTTTAATATAATTGAAAAATTAAAAAATTCTTATATAAACTACAAATGAATTCAAAATTAGATAAAAATTCAAAATATATTATTTGTGAAAATATTTAGCGTAAAACATAAATTTCATCAAAAAATAGCATTTATTGTTTAATTAAAAAATATAAGTTATATTAATTATATTATATTTTTTAGCTTACTCATATTTATTTTTATATGTTTTAGTAATAATGCGTTAAATTTCTATTTTTTATGCTTTAATTCTAGATTTCATTAGCTATGATTGAAAATGCCATGCTCATTATCAGCCGAAATTTTAGCCGCAAATGAAATAAGCTTTAAATGAGACCAAGTTTACTTCGATTTGAATTAGCATGTAGAAACCATAATTATTATTATTATTAGTTATTAGAACCACCAAATTGTTTATACATTTGACTAATGAGAGCTAATATTTTTTTTATGTACATTATTTGATTTAGAATACTATTGAATACAATTTGGGATGTAATCAATTATTAGGGATATATTAATTGAGTAATGAATGGATCAAAACATTTATGTCACTAAGAGTTTTGGTCATTAGAGTGATTCAGTAAAAATTGCTTTCAAATACATTATGTAATACTGTTTTTTGTGATTTATTATTTTGAGGTAATTCTGTTGCCATCGATTTTATCTTTTATTTAATAATATTTCACTTCTTTGACATAAATCTCAAAGTTTTTAATTTTTTCAAAGTTTTCAAATTCAAAAGAATAAAAGCATAGGATTTATGGACCTATACTACTATGTATACTATAGATTCTATGAATATCTAAACATAGTTTTAAAGAATGATACTATCTATGCCTTAATCAAATTAAGTTAAATCGATGCTATTTTTAGGATATTTAGTTATTTATTTCTATTTTATTTTATTAATATTATTATAAGTTTAGAGTTTGTTAAATATCATATGAAAAAATATATTAGATTGTGATGAGCAAGCTAAAAATGAATTACCAACACTTGTGAACGACAAAAGACGTGGTTTGACTTAGAATTTCAATTATCCAATTGTAGAGACATTGAGTGTCTTTCGCTGACATCAATAGTTTGAGTCATGAGTTGTTTCTATTCATTCTTTAGTAGAAAAATCAAAGTTTAGAATTCAATTTCAAATGAATTTTTGGAATCAATTATTTTGAGAATTAGTTAGACTTTAGTTCAACTCATTATTCTCTTCACATATTTAGTTATTTTCCAATTAATGGTCAGTTGAAGAACTATTTTGTTTTGCAGAGTTAAAGCCATATGTTATGAGAACTCATTATTCGAGTGCTGTCTTTCAAACTAAAACCAATGAAAAATATCACTTAAAATGACTAAAACAAAGTTAAAACAAATTTCATTAATGGCTCCGAGACTTACATCAGGAGATGGCGGACAACAGTTCTCTTTAGAAATACTTAGTTTATCATAAAAACAAATTGAAAAATAAAAATGGTATCACTTCTGAGTAAAACTCATTTTAATGAGAACTATAAAACATCTATTGCCAATTGCTCAAGGGATTTTAGGCATAATTGCCTTGATACTGGGTATAACTAAGTAAGTTCTGATCGTTCATTATAAACCTTTTTTAATGAACTCAAATAGTATTCAGATTTTTTGGTGATATCTTTGTAGGACTGAAACACTATTTTGTGTTCAATAGTGAAGAAATTTTATTAAACAAAATGTAAATTACATTCCTTTCAAATTCCTGTGAAAGCAATTAATCAGTTTTGATGACAATATTTCTTTAAAATTGTGATTAATGTCTGTTTATATAACAATTATTAACGAAAATTATTGGTTTTAATTGAAAATTTCAGGTAATATAAAGTTGTTTTAATTGAATTATTATTAATATTTGAAATAATTTATTATAACTTTATTTTTTTAATAAATAAAATATTGATAACAATAAAAGAGAGAAAACACACACTTTTATAGAGGAATAAAACATTAATTCTTATTAAAACGAATTATTGGACATAAATAATGTCAGAATCGATAATTTGGACACAAATCTGATAATTAACTGATAGTTGTTTTATAACAATTGAAGTGAAATCAAATTGTTTACGACTTCTCACTTGAATCACTCATATATAGAGCATCCGTTGGCGTCCGTTTCCCTAAACCAAAAGAATATCTCCTTTTGATGTAATCTTCAAAATCATATTGTCTTTTGCCTAAACCAAAGTTAAATCGGTTGTCTTTAGAGGCGGCCCTCTTTCCCAAACCAAATGAAAATCGTTGGTCGGGTTTAATTCTTTTTCCTAAACCGAATTGAAATCTATTCTGTGCTCCTCTTTTGTCCAAATCATCCATATTTTCATCCATAGAGTCATCGCTCAGATCTTCAGATGTTTCGTGAATTTGATTCAATTCTAATCTTTTTCCGATTCCAAAGTTGTATTGACGCGGAGCCGCCCTTTTCTCCACTTTCATTGCCGTCAGATCTGAATTATGCTGAGCTTTCAAACCATTTTGAAAGGGCGCCACTTCGGGCACAGCCATTACAGCCGCCAGCATTAGATGACTCAATAAATAAGATAGAATTAGACAATTGAGGCAACACTTCATTAGCTTTGAAAGTGAACTGTTATTAACGTCGACTCCTTTTAATCTGTTAATCAAAATTAAGTTAATTTGAATTAATTTTTGCCAAAAATTTATTAATTAAAGCAATAATTATTTCATCGCTTTTAGCAAAATATGTGTTAAATAAAAAGAAATTCAATTTTCTGTTTAAACATTCATAAAACGACTTCTATTATATATAAATGTGTTCACTTGAAAATCTTAATTTCTTACATCTATTGAAGCCATAAATCTATTTCTCAAATTAGAATCAGAATTCTCTTAGAGTTCATCAATGATTTTATCAGAAAAATATGAATTTGTTTTTTTTTGGATAAAAACAATTATTTGTGAAACAATAAATCAAATCCTATCCTCTCTTTATTCAATAAATAAATGAAAAGTTTCGCAAACAATAAATGTTTCGTTATTTCGATTAAAGAAAGTTTCAAACAAAAACTCGAAATATAAGCAAAAATAAAGAAACAAATAAATCACTGTTTTGTGACATTTGTGAAGAAAGACAACCAGTTTGTGGCTAACCTTTTAACCGATGTCTACATGACTCACAATTAATGACTGTTTGAGCTCTAACTATAAGTTTGGCCCCAAATGTCAAATATTTCGGTACTTTCGATATTAAGTTTGGACGTGATATTGATATTTGATTTGAATAAGAATCTGATATTTCTTTACTCTAATAACTTCTATAACGAGATTATTGATTGAATACTGAATCTCTATTCTCAATCGATAGTATTATTTGAATGAACTTGTATTGAATGGTCTATAATTGAATAATTTTATTGATTTAATTTCAATTCAACTCTAAAACAATTTGTAAATAAATTATTGGCCGACAGTTATGTCTCACTCAACAAATAAATGAGAGGACAGGCATTGATTGAATGTCATTACAATTGAATTAATTTTGCTTTTTGTTTAATTTTGTTTTGTTTAACTAAATTATTATAGTTTTGCTGACATTTCTTAAGTCACGATTCATTCATTATTTAATATTAGTTTTAAGACTCCTTTTTAAGGGATCACTGAATACAAAAGAAGTCGACATTCAATTGGATGCCTACTATTGTTATTATTTAAATGCATTGAAATTAAAAGCGGAAAAAAGTCAAAATAAGTGGGTCTACACTTTTTAACACTTAATTTAATGCTTTTACTTTTCAATAAGATTTTTATTTATTTTTTTGAACACTTTTGAATCCAATGTTTTAATAAAAAAGGATTTTCCAAAATGTTAAGCAAAAGTACCTTGATTATTAAATTATAAATATATAGAACTTATGATTAAATTATCCTGATACTTCAAAGTTCAAAAGTTAGATTAGCTTATTCTCAAAGATCGTGAGAAATGAAAAAAAAGTATTACTTGGTAATGTAATAATTAGTTTATAGTAAAAAGAATATTATCATCATGTTCAACTTTTTTTTAGAAAGATGTAACTTTTATTAAATGGAATTTAGATTATAATTAGAACTTAATTGTTAATTGATTCGTTAAAAGATTTTAATTTTTGAATTAATGAGTCAACTATAATGTGCTATAATTCCCACATATTGTACGGGTTTTACAGTAAAGTTATACCAAAGGTTTAGTAATAATATTGTTTCAAATGTGAATAAATAAAAAGTTAGTAAAGTTTATGATTAATACAGAGTAAGTCAGACATCAATTAAGGTAAGGCCTAATTTTTTCTAAAAATTATTAAATACTTTACTTTAAAACATTAATTGCAGTGAAATTATTGAAGAAGTTATGACATCATGACATCAAATTAAAGTAACTTTGGATTTGTCGACGAAACTTCTTTTGAGGTAAAAATTATTTTTTTAATCTTTAATTCTTTGGTTATTAAAAACTAATAAAAGATTATCTTTGAGTAAAATTTCAAATATAATTGTTATAAAACATTAGGACTTATTGGGATTAAATCTCATCCAATTTTCTTTGTATTTTTAAATTCATTTCTTCTTTATTTGAGTTCAAATAATTTAAAACCAAATAAATGACGAAATTTCCTTTATATTTACTAAAAGATCTCTTGATAATCAATTTGATAGTTATTTTAAATTATCCAGGATAGGTTATCCTATAATTAGATGAAAAATAGAGTGATTATTGCAGAAGAAGATTCTGCAGTCTATTCTCATTAGTAAGAGATTATTGATTAATACAATGTTTGACACAAACTTTGACTTTTAGAACAGGTTTTACTTAAATTGTGGTCAAATTAATAGTTTAATAATTAAGTGTTTCTGAAGCGTTCGTTAATTTTGATAAATAATTAGAGATAAAAAATTATTCATTTATTGATTCCAAACGTAAAATATTTGCGTTCAAATCATTTCAAAAATTCTATACTCAATGTTAGTATCGCCACAAATATTAGACACTATTTTATGTATTTCATAATTAAGAGAATAATTAGTCATTCATTTATTTCATGACTAAATCTCTGGTCATAACTATTATACTGTAATAATAATAATATATTATTATTTTTAGTATTAGAAGACAATATAATATAATTTATGTGAATAGAAATACCTTTGGGTTTGGATTTAGATTATAGAATATCGCAAAAGGATTTGGAATATAAATAATGCTCTCGAGTTCAGTCATTTGATATTTTTGGAAATTCAAAAACTTAATTTAATATATAATATAGAGATAACGTAAATTTCAGTCAATTCTATTATAATAAAAGTATCGAATATATGAAAAATAAGATGAATTTGAACTCAAGGATAGAATATCTTCAAACATATCCGAGTCATCACTTTCTATATAACTATTCTCTATCTCAATCTCAATCTCCTGTTAAGATTACGAGAGACTACATATTATACCGTTTTCTCGTTTATTGAATGCGATTCGCAAAATGTGGTATTTTTTTATTCTTTAATGTTTTCAATAACATTAAAACAGTTTAACTGAATTATTGAATCGATGGCATAAAACCAAAGAATAAAATAAAGTGAGTGTATGAGTGATAAAGAGAAAGAGAAATAAAAAGAAAGAGAGGAGGGAGAGAGAGAGAGAGACAAAGAGTTATTTCATTACACACAATAACAGAATATAAAATTTTATCATGCCAATTAATTTTGAATGATTATTCGAAAAATTTCAAAATGTATCATGTTAAACTTCAAATGAATAGATTTTTAATTACAATTGTAAAAACTGGACCATAATGCAAGTTTGTAGGCAAAGATTAAATTAAAAATGTATTTAATTAATGGAATCTTAAATTATAATTTTAATTATCGATTTCTCTATAAAACTCTTCAAAGTTTATGACTGACTCTTCTATGGTTTATATAATGTTATAAATATTGAGAACAATTCACAACTTCTTAATTATAAAAATGGTTTTACAGAATTCATATCTTTGTTTTCATATATTATTAAAGAATTGAGTGAAGAATTTATGAGTGAATTTATGAGTGAATTTATGAGTGAACAGGTGTTTACTTTTTTTTTGATTCTAATTTAAATGTTATTTGAGGTTTAAAACTCTAAGAATTTATTCGAGGTTCAACTGATCCAAAAATCTAAACCAAATCTGTTTGTGACAACACTTCTAAACTATTTGTGATTCAATTATTTTTCCAAAACTTCTTCATTAAACCAATACTTCGGAAAAATGTTTCCTCAAATTCTCTATAAGATTTGGTTTTTTATAAATTTTTATAAAAGGATGAATTTATATATATATGAGATTCTATAAGAACATAAACTGCAGGAAACAATTTTAATATAATGCCATATCATTAACCTTTTCAACAAATTTGAAAAAAATTGGTACTAATATTATGATTAGTTTATTAATCACTCGTTTATTGTTAGTATTATTTGAAACTAATATAATTCAATCCATTTCTATAATAAGATGTTTTAAGGAAAAAAAGCAAAGAATAAAAAAACTAATGAATAGATTCTGTTTTAATGGAATTTTTAAATGAGGGAAAACTATATTAGTGGTAACGATGCAAATATTGCTGAAAATGATTCAATTTATTAGAAAAAGGTTTTGTCAAAATAGAAGGATTAAGATGACATCAAACAGACAGAAGTTAATTCAATAAATTGGAGACTTTGAATATGAGTTGTAATGTCATTCACTCAAAATAATATCCTATACTTTATTGCATTCAAATAATGGTTTTCTTTACTGTTTTTATATTTTTGGAAACTCTTTTGTCCTTTTATTTAGTAAATGAAATCTTTTCCAAAAGCTTTTCTTCATTTGTGAGTCTCTTTTGACTCAAATTGAATTCATTTCAATTTAGGTCTAAACCTAATATAACACAATAATTGTAAACATTATTCTGAGCCCAACCATAAAATAACTGAAATATTGTTGAGATAACGATTATAGACTGACATCAGTTTTATGGACTTCAGAACAAATCAAAAATATTTAAAACTGGAATCCAATCGATTGGTATTATATTTGCATAAATGATTATTCAGTAAATTCTGATAATACTCTAGTAACTAATCTACTATATTTTAAGTCTAAATGTTTTCTTAAACTTTCAGTTGGTTTTCATTTAAAAAATAGTATTTAAATGTTAGTCTTTTACAAATTTATTACATATTTTAAAAGTTTAAAACTTTTCATTAAAACTATTCAACAAATATTGAATCTATTCAATGAAATATGAATTGAAATCAATTACTCACCGGAAAGACATGTTTAGTAGTTTTTATCTTCTTTTGGAAACTCGAAATTCTAATGGAAATTGAGATTAAAATAAACAAAACAAATGCAATCAAAAGCTATTTTGCAATACTTTTAGTTAAATATCAGAGAAATTATTTTTGAGATTTGAATCATTGGGATGCCAGCGCTCTACTAGTGCTCTACCAGTGCTCTCTCTAAGTTTCAAAGATGCAGAACTGATGCCATTAGTGGCGCTCAACTGACTGCCCATTTTGACGCAATTCTTATTCTCATCCAATGTTACCCAAGAAGTTTGAAATTGTGTACAGAAAACAATTTCTCAAGAATTCTATCGCTTCTGAAAAGTTTGAAATGTCTTCGCGTTGGCGACAATAAGTTCCGATTATTTTCTTTAAATAAAAGAATTATAACTTTTTTCACAAAACTTTGTTTTCACGAATAATTTGTAACACTTTTTGTGTAATAATAAGATTTATGGCCACAAAAATGAATGATAGCTCTAATATATAAACTGAAAAAATTGTGGAAATAACCCGTTATTAATCGCAAACCCTTACATATAAATTATGGAAACTAAATGATAGATAAGGAATAATATTTTATGAAAAGTTCAATTAGTCTGGATAATAATCTTGTGAAAATATTTATTATAAGGATAAATCTGATTATCATTTGTCTCAACGTCTAAACATTTGTGATATAATTTGATCGTCTTTTATGACAAAAGCCTTTTCAACAAAAAATGGAAAGAATTGAAGAGTTAATGAAGACTTAACTCAAAGGTTTCTTAGACTTAACAATAAACTCAATAAAGACTTTGTCAGCAATTTATCGTTGGATTCAGTTTTTATGATACTTTCAATGATTGAGAACTTAAGGCTTTCAAAATATATCAAAGACTCAAATTATTGGATAGACTTCAAAACAATTGAAGTACTTTTTTCTAATACTAGTCTTTAATTTAAACGTCGCGGGAATTGACTCCTCTGTTTGGAAAATGGCATTCATTTTGGAAATTTTCAGGAAATAATACTTATTTGTTAGTATTATTTTTCAATAAATTAGTAATTTTATTAAAACTATAAAATCAATAATTAATATATAATTAATATTTAATAGAATTGTAATATTTTTAAACATTTTTAGCTAATTTTAAAAATTAGACTAGAGTATTTGTATTTTGATAATGTGTAAATTTTTATAAAATCATTAATAAACGAACTAGGCAATATAGAAAATTAAAGGGAGTAATTATTATACTAATTAAGGGATTCATTAGTTTATTGAATTTTTTAATACTGAAAAGCCTTTTGATTATTCTTTCGTTGAATTATTTATTAATCGATTATATTTTGAAAGTTTATGTCATATCATCGGAGAAGTTATCCATTTCTTAATTAACTCATAAAATCATTATATTTATTGAGATTAAAGTTTTGCAATTCTTAAGTGAATTTAATAACTTTAATGACTTAATCGATGGAATTTTTTTCCTTCGAAATACATTAACTTAAAATTAGTTTCGAATAAAGTCAAATGATGATCTAGCTTCAATTTTTATGATAACATAATTTGTCATCTAGTAATATAATCCTCTGATTTAACTAAAAAATAAATAACTATTTTAAATGAAAATTTTATTCTATTGTGTGCTATAATGGAAAATAAAAATTACATATTTTAGTGAATTCATCGCTCAATTTATTTCTCATTTGAATCGTTTTTTACTATAAAATTTAAATACATTCTATTTGTTGTCGTTGTGACACAAAATTCAATCTTTTATTTTAAAATATGTTTCAAAAAATTCACTGTTTATTAAATGATATGAAACACAATTCATAGAAAATAATATAAGATATAAGTGATAATATGAAAATTACAAACATTCCTCGTCTCTATTTTACTTAAATTCATTCATATTTTTATTCAAAATATTCTTTTATAAACTTTGAATATAAGTCTAAAATTTTTAATATTCACAAAATTATACTCAAAATTTTCATATACATCTAATTCAAGTAAATCTAAGTATTTGACTTAACCCACGCTTTATCATTGGTTTCACATATTATATAATACTTGTATTGGTTGTGATTACGCATAACAAAGTAATTAAGTTATGTTTACAGAGTTTTGGTTATATAATACTTTTACCAAATATTATACAAGATTTATGAATATAAGAATATATAGACTATAGGATAGATTAAACTGCCATGGTACATACCATGGTATATAATGGATATTCAAAAGAATAATTCTTTAAAAGTTTAAAAAAAACTTTTAGATATTGTTTTATAGAAATTGAAATCATCTAAAATTTATGACAATTCTATTGTTATCTCAAAATAATAGCTTATCTCTCAATTTTGTAGAGATGAGAGAGAGAGAGAGAGAGAGAGAAGGAGGGAGGGAGAGAGAGAGGGAGAGAATAATCAATATTTAAGTTCATATTTATAATACTTGAGATCGGAGTGAATACAATTATCTGAAATTTTATCCAATGCTTTCATTTAACTATTTTTATGGAATTTTGAAATTTTTAAAACTTTAAACTTTGGTTCAAAAGAGTGTAAAGAAAACAAACTTTTTATGAGAAAATTTGTTGATTGAAATGATTTAGTTATGCCATAAAAACTAACTTTTAAGCCCTAAAAATATTAATATTCTTTGTTTGCAAAAGGGATTAAAATATATAAGCGTTAAGTTAAGACTATTTTTAACTCAACCCAAATCATGATTAATGTGTCGGTATTATTGTATTATTACTTTATGTTTAGTTTCTAATCCTAATAATTTCAATAAACTATTGCAAAGTATTACAATTAAGTATACGATAAAAATATTCAAAGATTATTATTTGATACAATTTGAGCAAATGTTTGAAATACGATTATAACAAGTTCAATTATTAGTTTTATTGTTTATTTTTTTAATAATATTATCAATTATTAAGAAATTTATTTAGTCATTAATATGAATAGTAACCATAGATTACAATAAACTTCTATCACTAAAAATTTCCTTAAAATTGAAACTTTTTATTACAAATATTGAATAAAAATTACTTTAAATTTTAGTCAATTTTAGGAATATTTTGAGTTGAAATTATGAATTGTTGTGATTGGAGTTATTTTGAACTTATATTGTATATTATATTTGATTCAGTAGTCATATAAAGGATGCAAAAGTGAAATATAATTAATTTATTGGTTATATTACTGTGCGATAGAGCTGTGCTTTTATTTCATTTTATAATTAGTTTTTAATATATTTTTAAATTCATATTTTATAATAAAATAAAGAAAATGTTCGCTAAATTAGTTTTTATTTCTATGTTTTGTGGGGTATTTGCGAGTGTTTGGTCAGTCCCACTCCCTTTCCCGGAACTATTGGAGATGGAAATGGAGTGTATATTTCGTGCAATTTGTGATTTGTCGGCCTTCTTTTCTCCGCGAATACCCTATTGGTTAAACCAATTGCTCGGTGTTTATTTTACGAGTAACAGTGCAGACAATATTTACTTCAGAGCGGTGGCCAACGGAATGGTTAATCATAATTGTATAAACTATTATCCAAAATGTTCTCCGATGGACTTCTTTACTCGAATGGCAGCCAATGTGTCCCAAATGATGACTACAACTATAGGTTTACTGAATGCAAATGAATGATACCATCAAATAGACTAAAACTATTCGGTTTATATAATTGTTTTATTCGTTATTTTAATTGAATTGAGTCACAATCATTGATAAGTGATTGTCATATTTTATGTATAAAACACTTTATATAAAAATATATCTTGTTAAAATTTGTATTCTCTCAGATTTTATTAATCGTTTCAAATAATTTGATTGCATTTTCATGGATTGGATTTTATTTTTGCTTTAAATCATTTGTCACTAAATTTTATATAACATTTTCTGTATTCATAAAAAGATCGATAGCTTTCCATTTAGTTTAAGTATTTTTCTATTGAATAATTAAACACTGAATTTATTACTCGCTTTTTGTGGATTCAATACAAAATGATTTTTGTTTGACTTCTTGTGTCGGCTTTTGTTTTGGTATCAAATGTTTTTGAGGCCGAACTAAACGCAAGAGTAAACATTTTTTCGTTAAAATGATAGATAAGTGTTGTTTGAATGCAATTAACTGTTTTGACAATAAATTAGTTAAATTAAATCCAAAGTAAGAGTACTTTAATTTACTTAATGAGAAGGCCTTCTACTATAATCCCTGAATCCTGATTACCGCACTTCACAAAATAGTTTGGAATAATCCCTCACGCTTTGAACATTGACCATGGACCATTCTCTTTGCTTGAATATTGTTATTGTGCTCTAAATAATTGATAATTTGTTTGAAATTTTAATATCAAATGATTTATTTTGACATTATTTTAATTAAACTTTTTTCTACTCAAACATCATTTTAAAGTAAGTTTGGGTCAGTTTTTCATTTTCTTCTTTTGTTTTAAAGTTAATAAAAACAAATTTTATTTAAAACAAAAATAGTGTCAAAACTTTGAGTTCATTTAATCTGAAAATATATTTAGAGTTAAAGTTTGTTTCAAATCATTATTTTATAATTGGTATCGAAATTATGATTAACTCATAATAGAGATTACAATTAAACACAGAATAAGATTCACAACTATTATAATACATAATATTGGAGACAATAATCAATTCATGGGTTCTTTTCTAATAATATTATTATTATTATTCTTGTGGTCAACAATTATGGTTATAATGAATGTAATCAAACTAAAAGCGCTACCGATTACGTGATTCACGTATTCCTGTGCTCTTCACAAATGGGTATTCGTTAGTCTTATGCCAATTGAGTAATCGATATCTAATTGTTTTTTTGTCTCATTTTTAATTTCAAATGACTAACATTTAAAGTAATGTTCGCTAATATTTTGTCATAAATATTAAATGACAACAAAAAATTTTGAATTTCTATTTTTAAAGTTTGTATTTATGAAAACATAACCGCATTTCATATCAACTTTTAAATCGACATTTTTTTAAGATCTTCGTTTCAAAGGTCTCTCTCTCTCTCTCTCTCTCTCTCTCTCTCTCTCTCTCCCCTCTTGTCTTCTCTCCATTGAATTCTTAGTCTAACATTTGTGATGAAAAATATTGAAAAGTATTGGGCGTATATTCTGTGCATAACTCTGTAATGATTATAATGTTTCAAATGTGAGTCAAACACTGAACGAGTCATACATTTTCGTATAAAACGATTATTTTGTGCAATACTTTTCTCTATTGGAAAACCTTTGAAACTCTGTCGACACACCCGCGCCCACTGCCTATCGGTCCGAATGGATTAGAGTATTGGTTATTATTACCTAGTACCATTATTTTATGGTAATAACCAATTTCAATGTTACGCATGTCGTGTGTCTTCACTTTTATTACAAGTGTTGTCTCTGAACTACAATTTTAAATAATTATTCATTAGTTTTGAAACGATTACTCTTTTTTTTTAACATTAATGATAATTTTATCTAAAAACTTTGACCAAGGTTTTTACACAATTAAGCTGAGCAAGTCAACTTTTGTATGTCTCTAACTTTGAAAACAAGTGCTTAAAGTTTAAATGGTGTTTGAATTTGAATCAAATGAATTGAGTTTTGGTTAACCTTAAACTTTGGACAAATTATTTCTATATTTGGGTTAATTTTCATTAATTTGTAAACAATTGATTACATTCATTGATTCAATACTTTCAATACAATAAACTCACTGTTGACTAACCTTAAGAAACTTTATTACAATTAGCGATTAGTTTATAAATGCTCTTGCTTATTAATTACTTATTAATTCAATTAATATTCTATTACAGAATCTTTGAATCAGTTTTGGATAAAAAAAGTGAGTGAATGATGACCTGCTCTCGTGTGGACAACGTTTCGCAGTACATCTTTTTAATGTATGAATGGGTGAGTTATACATTGAATTAAAAGTTGACACAATCTTATAGTTTATTCATAAGAAGAGCTTATCTCAAATGCATATCAAGAAATATTAGAGACAACAAAATAATAGCATTTTATGAGAATATGTTTTGTGAATATTATATGCAATCAATTAATATTCAAATAATAATAATAATAATAATAATGAGTTCAAACAGAGAGGACTCAAAGAGAACAAAAGAGATGAAACAAATTGAAAATTGCGATAATATTTAGCTAATGATTGTAAAGCTATTGGAGGCTATAGTTATAGACAGAGTGATCGCATATCACGTACGCTGGGAAAGGTATGCTTGAGTTGAGAACGAGTCTGAGTTCGGGTGCATTTAATTTCCTTTATGTCCAATAAAATATACACAACTTATCCGTTCATTTCACTACTGTTTAGGCCAATAGTGGTTTGTATTGAAATTCATTTAGTGTGTGCTCTTATTGTTAATATTCATGACATTTATCGAGAGCACAGAATACAACAATATCTCTGCAATGAATATAATTAACTCTTGGTTTCAGTATTACGTGAGCCCAGAGCTAACTATTTTTAATATTCATAGAACCAAATAGTCATAAAAATATTGGATATTCTTCTATTTCGGCTCAGGTTTGGGTTGGGTTCAGTTACCAGTGCGCGCACACCATTTAAATATTGAATATTACATTTACCGCAAAATCAGACCAATGAATGACCAAAATTTTGCAAATTATATCACTTTATTTCACATACCTTTCGGACAGTTATTCACAATCATAAAAGTCACTGAAAGAGGGATAGTATGGGAGGGATACAGAGGAGGGAGAGAGAGAGAGAGAGAGAGAGAGAGAGAGAGAGAGAGAGAGAGAGAGAGAGCTCTGGTCGTCTATTCGGAACTGTCGTGAATAGATCTATTGGTAACCATTTAGGACACACCCAAATTTATTATTGAGTTTTGAGATGAGCTTATATTCTGTGCAATTTTATTATAGCCACTATTCTGAGCGGTGAGCCCTTCTCAACATATCTTCTTTTTTTGATGCAATCTTTACATTCTTTAACCAAAAGTTTAGTTATTTACAAATATTTACTTAAATAGTGTCAATGACTTTCATTTATTTTATATAAACTTTCGATACAACTCTTTGATAAAAAGGTAGTATTTCTAACGCTTTTAACTCTTCTTTTCATTAATTTTTAGACATATTTTTCTCATTCAAATAAAGTGTTATTTTATCGCAAAATTTATTCATTTAAATAATCAATTTCTCTATAAATGTGTCGTATTTTCGCTTTTAAAGTATTTTTTGGTTGTTTTAGTAATTTATTTTGCAATATTAGCCTAGTTCGTTTTTGTAATTTTCTAATTTTTAAAAAGAAAATTATAATTTAAAGTTAAAAATTAGTTTTGATTAATTAAGTGTATCAAGGTATAATTAATGGTATAATTGATGGTATAATTGATGGTATAATTGATTTAACTTAAAATGGTTTTGAATATAACTTTAAAATTCTATTGAACTAAATTTTGCTTGTTACTATTTTTAGAATTGCTCTTTTGAAAAGCACCTGGCAACTTTCAATGAAGGGTAAGAATATGTCTCTAATAGAGTTTGTGATTCATTAAGTGGTGGATTGCAATGGAGTCACTCATTCCTAATGCACTGCTTTTTATATTTGTTGGAAGTTTAGCCCAAATTTTATGATAGGATAGACTTTATTCTATCGGATTATTCAGTCTTTTAGATAATGAATGTAACCATAACTCACTTTGAAAATGCAATCCCTTATTGTCTGAAAATTATAACATAAAAAGCATTACTTAATATAGAGATCAATATTCAATTGGCGTGTCTTCAAAACCAAACTATAAATTATCTAAAAATCAGCGAATTTTTAGTTCGTTTGGCATTAGTTTTGTTTGAATATCAGATAAATGTCTGAACAATATTTCCATTAAGGTTTAACTCCACTCAAAAATAGTGTCTTTCAATCTCTCTTTTTGGCCAAAATTCACGAAATTATGAATTATAGTTTGGATCTAATATTTTCTAATTCGGAGGTATTGGAAGGGTATGGAAAGGTATGAAAAGTGCTTTTTCTCATTAATGAGTAAATAATTATCATTTATATTATTATTTGATGTAAAAGAATGAATCAATATTTGAAATGAATGCTTAAATGTCTGTCTATTTGTCATATTCTGTTCAAATGCGGATAAAATAATCCATTTATGAATTAGTAATTATTTTCAATGCAATTGTGGACACATCTTCTGAATAGTGATTAGTAAATGTGAAGCACAAAGTTGTGACACTTTTTTATAATCAGATCCTATACTAATATAATTGAAGCGAAACACAATTAATGGTTAGATAAAGCCTTACTTATTATCCTTCCATTAATTATTAGGTCTATTCTCTGCATTTTTGAAGCGAGACTTCAATTTTGATTTGGAATTAAAGGCAAATTCAAACTCTTATAGAGTTTGAGCCATAGTTTACAACATTTTTATTTCAGTTTTATGTCATTTCCATTCATTCTTCAATTTGAGACGATTTGTGTTGAATACCTTTCTCTTGTTGTCCACTGTACCGGTTCAGATCAGTGGACAACAGGATAATGGCGTTCAGCGCCTATCGGCGACTGACATCAACTTTACTTTATTTCCAAAACTTTTGGACCAAAAGTATTATTAACACAGAATTGTCTCACTTTTCAAGACTTTAATTACTTAAATGTTAACATTTGTATTGATTTTTAGTAAAAAAAAGTTTTAATTTAATTTTAAATGTCTGATAAATTGTAAATAAATTCAATTATTTGTTAATTGCATTAAAATTATTAGAAAATGAAATCAAAATTGTAATTAAGTTTTCTTTTGATTATAAATTTGAATAAAATAAATAAATATTTAATTTTAAAATAAATTATTAAAAATCGCATTAAATCTACAAATTTTAAAAAGTGTCGCAATTTTCCACTTTTAAAAGTTTTCGTATTATTACTCAATACAAGTCTTATAATTGAAGGGATGGACAGAGTTTTATATTTCAGAGATGTTTACAAAAAAACAAACAAAAGTATTGCTATAAGTTTTAAGCAAAACTTTTAAATTAAGTTCTATTTGGAGTAATTGGTTGAGACCTTAGACTTATTAGACTTATAAGTAATTAAATAGTTATAAATAGTTAGAGTCGTCGGTTCAAAACCCAATGTTTGT
>JAQFZM010001607.1:0-17353 GCA_034695785.1 Galumna obvia | reverse complement strand
TTGGGCCATACCTTGTCGAAACGCCGGAAGATCGTTTTAAGATGACCATTTCTGGCCTCAACGACCCAACGGCATTTTGTGACAAGGCGTGTTGCATTTGCCTGCTCTGTCGATAGACTTTTGCCGTGTTTAAGAGCAGGCATTTGAACAACTAGGCCCAAAGCCGTCAGATGTTCGACAGCATCGCGGAAACCTCTATCGACTATACAAATATCACCGGGATTCAAAAAATCTAAAAGACGCTCTCCAATATTCTTTGTGATGGTTGCATCATTTGTATTTGCTGTATATGGTCCGAGAGCGTCAACGATGTAACCATCTGGGCAAACAATTAAAAATGGCTTTAAGAGATGGCGATGTTTGTGACCACTATAACTCTTTCTTTGAAATGAATAATTAGAACTCTTCTGGATGTAAGTATAAGTGCCATCAAGAACGACAGCAACTTTACCGCCATCACAGAAGAGTCCAAGAGTTTCAGTGGTCTGGTGGGATCGCACAATATCTCTTAAGCCGCACCGGGATAAACCTAAGTGTTTGCCAACAAAATCATTGGTCAAGACATTTCTGGCTTTGGCCAACAAATCACCGACTGTAGAACTGGGGACTCCAGACATGTCTGCGAGTCTCTTACTGGTTTCCCCAGTTCTACTTTTTGCTAACCATAGACCAAGCGCTGTTTTCGAGTCATTGATATTTGTGAAAGATTGACAACTCGAAAGCAGCTCATGAAACTGGTCCTTGGTTAGCCCCATCCAATCTTTTACCCTATTGTCCGGCATCTTTTCTACAAACTCAAAATCTAGGAAAGACCGACTTTCAGTATTCCTCATTAAGTCGATCATTTCCTCGACTAGAGTCGGAGAGTAGTCTTGGATGGCTGGTTTGAGTTGGGACCACTCTCCTCCCTTTAAATGCTTTTTACAAGAAACAGCATTTAGAGGGATGTAGAAACGATGTCGGACAAGAACCTCCCGTCTAACACGCTCCGGAATCGCAGAAAGATGCTCTGATGCGTTCCCAAAAATACATTTAAGCTTTTGGGACGCCATTCTGGGGATATTCAAGTTGATAGACTCATTATCATCTTGAACAGCTCCAGAATTGAGAGCATCTTTCTGCTTATATGCCGCACGTCTACAAGTGGAGCATATACTCATCCGTTCATGAGAAACGTCAGAGCTATTTACGGATTGCATAATGCCCATAGACTTTAAAAAACTCTGGCGTTTCTTTTGAATATATTTCCGGAGCCATTCCTTACCCACTCCCGCTAAAGTAAACATCCCGCCGGAACCAGGCTTCTTGAAACATCCTGGGCAATTTAACCCAGAACATGACAGTCCTGCCATGTCCGACGTCGCCAATTCCATAGAATCTTCAATTTCGGTGTCCGTATCCAGGCCAAGGTCAGGGTCTTCAAGGTTTGCCACCCCTGAAGACCGTTCGGGTGAAACCAATCTTATTTTTTTATTAAATGACTCAATTTTTAAGAGTGGGCAAAGCCTGGGCAGCCGAACCCCTAGTTGAAGGCCTGCAGGAATGCCCAACCTGCAGTTTCCTGTCAGGGGTGTTAAATTTAAGATGTTGGAACCGGCTGCAGCCCCAACCACCTATCCGTGCCCTCCCAACCACCCACATGCACGTTTTTTACATTTTACATCATTTCATTACATCGTAATTAGTTAACCGAAGGTTGAAACGATTTCTAACCAAGATATTCGTAATCAGCACCCTCGAAAACATATATTTTGATGGTCATATCACTTCTATAATCAACTTGAAAAGTCGGACTTTGACGCCCTCTGGTGACTTTATTATAGAGTGCTCGGAAAAATTTCTTATATATTCTTACTCCTAGAGATTAGTTGAGCAAAATACAACAAAAAAATCCTTAGTGCCAGTTGTTCTAGGATTAGCTGGCATTCGGTATCGTCCTTTGGTTATAAATATTTTTCATTTGACAAAGTTTAATTTCAGTCCATTGAACTAATAAAAGGTCAGTGAAACAAATTTTTATTTATTAACTTGTTAAGTTTTATACTCATAATATTGAATACTAAAAAATACTAAAAAAGCAATACTAAAAAATTAATTAACTAGGGAAAAAATTTCTATTTTTATAATTTTATATTAGCTTTTCAAAAAGAAATAGAGGTTGTTTCTGAATACTTTTATTCGCTATTCCTGTTTCAGAGAAATTAAATAAAACGTACTTTGCCAATTTCAAATTTACATATTTTTTGTAAATTTCAAAATTTAAATAAAAATTTTATAACAGTTTAATATAATTAATTTATATGAAACTGTAAAAAACTATTTATTTAAAAACAAAATTTTTTTATAATCATAAAATCTTTAAAGTATCTATAGGTGAGTTTGATTCACTGTGATAGTAGTCAATATTTTTGAATATTTTATAAATTTTCCAATTTATGGCAAAAAATTTATTTAAAAACTTTTTGAGTTTTGATAAAATTTTGTGTTAGGTAAATTTTTATTAAACTTAAAATAAATTGCTTTAGGGAAATTATCGAGATTTGTGTTAAAGCCTATTTAAATTGTTTAAAATTGGAATAAATATTCAATATATGGAACTTTATTTATATCTCTATTTAAAATAAAAATTTAGATATATTTAAAAACTTAAAAACATAGTTACTTAATTATTAATAGTTTTATTTTATTCATATAAAAAATACATATTTTCGAAATCAGAGTAAATTTCTACCCCGATTTCATGTATTACATTATTATTTTAATACAAATAATTTTTTGAAGGCGTGAGCAAAAAGGTGAGCGTGGAAGTCACTTTGACATTAAAATATTTCACTTTTGCTATGGTGGTTATAAAAATATATTTATTTTAAAATACATTACAAAATTTTTAAAAAATTAAATTTTGTATCTTTTTTTCATTCAAATTTGAGTTTTTAATTTAACATCAATAAAAAATTATTATCTTGGTTAAATTAATTTCAAATTTTAAATTTATAAAATACAAATATCCTTGATAATTTTAAAGGAACCCTCTTTAAAAACGATTGTTCCAATGAAGAATAATCGTGGTTTAATTACGTCACATAATTATGATCGTGACTATATATTGTTTTATATTAGGTTTAATAATTGCTAAGAAATAAATAAATGTTTAGTTTTTATCCCGCCATTACAAAATTTATATAAAATTTGTTAATTTAAGATTTTACAAAATAGTTTTCAAAAATTATATTTATATTTTTAGATAAGTAATAATAAATTTTTTATCAGTGCACATTATTATAAATAAGTTATATTTTACTTTTGCAAAATAATTGTGTTATAGAAAAATTATATTAATAGAAATTATATGTAAAAGCTAATTATTTTAAAATTATAAGTTATAAATTAATTTAGATTAGATAATAGTTAAACGATAATAAAAATATACTTCAAAAATGTGTGAATATTTCATATATCATTTAAGGTTATTTGCCTCAAAAAATCATCCTTAAACAAAACAAACGAATATAATTTAATTAATTGAATAAACATTTCACAATAATTTGTTAATTCTTTTTCATTTAATAATGATTTAATTGTAAATTATAATAAAGAGATAAAATATAATCTTAGAAATTAGACTAAATTAATATAAAATGTATTTAAGTAATAATATAATAATAAATGATGACTTATTTACAGTTTTTAAAATTTAATTGGAAGGTATTTGAAATGAAATTTTGAAATAACTCCAACATTTTAAAAATAATATAAATTTAATATCTAGTTAATATGAATAATATGCATTTAAGGAAAAATTATGATATTTAATTTCACAAGGAAATATAATTTTAGGCCCACTTGAGTTATTAAATTTAAACTAGGCACAATAATTAAATGGATGGCTAAAGCCCTCGCTTCAAGAGAGCTTATGGTAGATTGTCTGATTTCGAGCTAAGGGGGATATAAGGGCGTATTAAAAAATAGATCTCAAATTATATAAAAAACAAAATAAACTCAATTTTATGCCTTTTCTGATGTATATGACAATATTAAGTCATATATTAATGTAATATATCACAATTTTTGCAAAACCTAAGAAATTTCGACAAAAAGCAATTTTTAAACTTTTCACAATTTTATATCACCAAAATTTGCACTTAAAATTCGATTTTATTCATTTATTGATGATTTCTTTTAAATATTTTAAACTTTATGAAATATTTTGATTCTTTTCAAAATTTCCCTTTTTATCTCCTTTTATTCTCAAAAGGGGAAGATCCTTTGCCTCTCGTTTAAAGGGAGTGGAGTATTTTTCCGATTTTTCGCTCCAAGTGGGAGGTATTCCGAAATAGCCACCTATTTGTTATCAATGGTATAATCATATAATTAAAAATCAATAATATATTACATGAAAATTTTTTAAGTAATCTAGTTTATTTTATATACAATCTTGGTTATCCTCATACTGTTTAGTTTCTACAGATCATTAATAAGGTTTTAAATATTTAATTAATTTAACTTTTTTTCTGTTTTAATTCAAAGATTTAATTTTTTTTGGTTGTTTCAAAAAATTTAAGATTTTAAATTTAAAATACTAATTATCTTTTTAAGAAAAATTTATTTTTAGTTTTTTATACGAACTGTAATATAAACTTTTTTAATCTTTTAAATATTATAAAATCACTATTATTATCAATTGAACAATCAAAGTTGTAATCCCTTTTTCCATTTTTATTTTGCATTTATAGAATGATTGTTTAGGATTAAAATCTTTATAAAGACCGATTTAAGAAATAAAATTTTATTTGTAATTAATTTATCAAAAAATTCTGTTCACCAAATTTTCATTAAGAATCTTTGTTTTTTTTCAAGTATTATTTTGATAATTATCAATAATTAAATCAAGATTATTAGCGCACCTGATGATCCTGTTCATAAATTATTTCCAAACACTAATTTCCAATTGTTTCAAAAATTTATATTTTTAAAAAAATTTATGACTGTATAATTTTAATGCTTTAATTTAATTAATATTTATAAATCATTTCATATTTGTGATTCTTATTATCGTAAATAAAATGTGATATATTTAATGATAAATAAAGCTATTGTTAAAATTGTGTCGATTAACAGGGGGTTTGGCGTTACTTTTCAAATTTAACAAGAGATAAACCTCGAGTTCCAAAACATAAACCTAAATACCACCTCCTTATGGACTGCCCATTATTATGCTGAATTTGGGCTTAAGATATCAAATTTTTATAATTGATGGGCGGGGTCTCAAAAAGGGCTGTCGAACTTTTCTACACTGAGTTGGTCTCTTCGATCCCTTAAAAATAGTTTTTGGTGTTTAGTGTACTCCTCTGGTTTTGTCTCTGCACCGAATTAATTTAGGCTCCTTTTAATAACATTAGACAAGTTTTGTGTGTAGGCAAATTTTTAAAATGATATTAAAATAACTGAAATATTTATCCCGAAATTTGCTCTTTAAGTTATTGTCGAGGATCCGATCCTTTACATTATTAATGTATTTTTACTAAATTAACTAACCAGTATAATTGATGAATCGATTGATAGTACTTGAGAACATTAGCAGATTAAACACTTTAATAAAATATCATGTTTATCATTAAATAAATATCTGGATAATGATAAGCTAATAAAATCATTTATATTTTTAGAAAGAATTTAGAAATTTAGTGATTATTTGCTTAACAGATATTATGCTCCTATAAACTATTTTTATTTTCATAAAATAAATTTCGATAAATTTGTATATAATGAATATAATAATATTATATTATTATATTCATTATATCAACATTTAATATTGTATTTTAAAAATTCAAATTTAATTTAATATCATTATTGTAAACTGTAATTAAAATAATATTTATAGAATAATTTTTGATAAAGTTATCCCAAAATTTAAAAAGATATTTTATGTGTTGGCTTTTGAATTATTTTTAGTTAAATATATAAATAATTTTAATGAATTAATTTGATGTTTAAATTATATTGGTTTTATTTATTTTTAATATTTTGAAATATTTTTTTGGAATTATAATTTATTAATTAAAAAATACGCATTAGTTTCAACACAGACTAATAATAAAAAAATAAATGAGTTCAAGGAAATGGCTCGGGGCGTAATAAAGGTAAATTCACCCTATTTTAAGGTGTTTTCACACTATCCTAGGTTTTTTTACCTATATTAGTGTATTTTCATCACTTGATTTAATGCATTTAAATAATGTTTAGAACAAATAAGCTTATATTTATTAGTAGAACTCCTTTTATTTTGTTTAACTAGGACCATCTATTCTATGGATAAACAAATAGAATGAAAAGAGCCCATTTGAAAATCAATTGCTAACAAATGAACATAAAGGCCCGAAGACTAATATCATTCCTAGCACTAATTATTACTCTATTTATTTGAATATGTTATGATGACAAAATAAAGTTAATCTATTATATTATTGTCGTTTTTGTTAGCTAGTTTTAATAATTATTTAGTATATTTAAATATTAATTCACTAATTTATAACTACATTTCAGTGCATTTCAAACTAAACTAGTGTTTTTTCACCAAATTTTAAAGTATTTTTAAACTATTCCAGTTTGTTAACCATATGTTAAGGAGTTATCACTCTATTCTAATGTATGCTTGACATATATTAGTGTGTTTTAACCTTTTTCTAGTTTATGTTTGCTAAACATTAGTGTTTACACCCTATTCTACTGTATATTCTCTCTTTATTAGGATGTTTATCCAATATGTTAGTGTATTTCCACACAAACCTAGTGTATTATTGTTCTATTCTAATGTAAGTTCACCCTAAACTATTGTATGTTCAACCTATTATTGTGTATTATCTCCAATAATTAAGAAGTATTCATCCTATTTTAATGTCATTTCACCCATTATTATAGTGTTTTCCCTTTATTATAATGCGAATTTACTCTACCATAGCGTATGTTCACCCTTTGTTAAGGTATTTTCACACTATCTTAAATATTTTCATAATACACTTTGACATGTTTACTCCTTATTAGGACGTTTCACTCTATCTTATGGTGTATTCACCCTATCTTAGGGTGTTTTGACTCTATCATAGGGTGATTGCACCCTATTTTATATTGTTTTCACCCAATCAAAGCGTTTGTTCTCCCTTTATTGATGTATTTTCGCCTCATTCTACTGTAATTTCTTCACAAACCTGTGCAATTTACATACTTTTAGAGCCTTTTTAAATTATCTTAGGGTGTTTACCCGATTTTAGTTTATTATCATCACTTAATCTTATGAATTCACAAATCAAATTTCAAATATTCCTATGCTTAAGAATAAATAATTTATAATTTGACTCAGCTGAAGCCATCTATTGTTTATTAACAGTAAATTAAAATAAATGAATAGAATGATAAGCTATCAAATTCAAACAAATTTACATAATGCCACGGAGACTAATATTAGCCCCAGCAATAGTACATACATTAGGATTAACTATTACACTATTTTAAAATTGCTTCAACTTAACTACAACTTATTCTATTATTTTCTTTGCTTTTTAGCTAATCTTTACAATTGTTTAGTATTTTTACACCTTTTTTCCACTTTTCATAATTGCACTTCTGGGTTTTATACCTTATATTAGTGTATTTTAAATCTATTTCAGCTTGTGTTTACCATATGTTAGGGTATTTATACCCAAACCTAATGTATTTTCCACTATTCTAATGCATTTACATAAAACATTACAAAAATGTTTACATTTTATAGTAAAGCTCCTCTAACTTGTCTTAACTAGAGTCATCTATTAAGTATTAACAAAACTTAGGTAAAACAAATTGAGTGATAAGAACTCATATGACACTCAAATGCATATTAACGAGCGACGAATAATATTAGTCTTAAAACAATACATACCCTGGCACTAACTATTACAATTTTTATTACATTTGATGCATAACTTCAAAAAAAAATAATTATTTTTGTTAAACGCACTATAAGATTGTAATTATGCTGTTCTATGTTTAATACACTATAGGTTTTGCTTGTGCCCCTATATGTTAAATGCACTTTAGGCTTATGCTGGTGCCGCTTTATGTTAAATGCACTATAGGCTTGTGCTTGTGCCATTCTATGTTAAACGCGCTATAGGATTGAGTATATGTCGCTCTATGTTTAACGCGCTATAAGCCAGTTTGTATGGAATCAACAGAAACAACATGCTAAATTGAATGAAAATAAAAATAGAATATTACAGTGAAGACGGAATTTGTTAGTATTTTTTGCCATTGCCTTGTCTATGGCTATGTCTATTGCAAAAGCCACAGCAACCGCTATAGCGATTGCCACAGCTATAGCCATAGCTATCGCTTCTATCGTTGCCCCCACTTTTTAGCGCTGTTGCAGAGACCTTCCTTTATGTTACTCTAGAGCCAATAGTTATTATATATTTATATACTTCACTGCAATTGGTTTATTATTCAAACCTCTCTCAAACCAAAAGACTATAAAAGCGGATGTAAAGTCTCTAAAGACACAGTTTTTTTGGGCATTTCTTTTATATTATTTTGTATTCTTTTATTAAAACTTCAGTTTTATTCTTATATTTGTTCAACAATTATATAACTTTTATTTAACAATATTAATATGTATTTTAACCAAATATTATAAAATTGTTTATTCTTTTATTTAATTCATATTGTTTTGGCCGAAACAATTCATCAGATATAGTTATTTTCATAAATATTTTTATATTAATTTGTATTAAATCACCAAAATGTAAAGTGTAATAAATGTAAAGTGTAAATATACGTTTGTGTTCTTTCTTTCATCACAAAGGCCCTTTGGGTCTTACAAAAGCCCATTGAAAACACCGTTTCTGGGACAGCCTTGGCCATCGCCCCTTCCATGTAACAAGTGCTGTTGTAAATGTAAGTGAAGAGGAATCGTGATTTCATCGAATAAGAGTAATAAATATGAATTTTAATTAAATATTAAATCTTATTCGCAAAGCGAGAGCTCAATTAATACAATAGATAGCGAAATTAAGATAAAATCCCCCTTTCATCTGCGCTATCCCCTGTAATATATATAAGCAAATGTTTATCCCCAGAATTAACCATTGAATCAATAGAAGATATTTTTTACCGAAAAAGTTTGAAATCTATTTGAGATCAAAAACATTTCATTTTATTAATATTTTTAATGATTTTATTAATTTACAGATCATTTAAATAATTTCTAAATTAAATTTCAAAATAAATAAAGTTATTTGTTAGAGAAAATCGTAATTTTAACTACAATATGTTTAAAATTGTAAATATATTTATTTTTTGAATTCAAAAAATTTTAATAAATTTTCAAACTATTAAACGAGTTTAAAATTTAATGAAAATTAATTATTTTTATTTAAACTGAAAATATTTTAAAACATAATGATTATAAATCAATTAAAAAAACTCAACTCAAACTTTTATATTTAAAAAATATCATTTTATTCATTGTATTTTTATTAATTTATCTATAATAAATTTTAATTATTTTTTGTTAGATAAATAATTATAAAAATAAAAAATTGATAAAATATAAATTTTCTAGTTATAAAAACTTAGAATAACTTAGAATATAAATTACTTAGAAAATTTTAAAATAAACCCTTTAATATTAATATGAATACATTTTAAGCATTAAATCATAATATTAGTTTATTAATTTAAATGTTTAAAAATATTATATTTTGCTTTAACCCTTCCATATGGTTTATTTACAAATCTTGGGATATTTTTATTTTTAAATAAAGTTTTAATTACAGTTTTCCATAATAACATTAAAATAAGTCAATAAATAAATAATAACGCAAATTAAATTTAAAGATCGATTTAATTGAATGATCGGGCTGTTAAAAAATGTGAATAACATTGTTTAATTAAATAGATGGGCTATTATTTTGCATTGATTATTATAGTATTGATTTTAAGAAAGACTCAGAAAGATTATATCTTTTAAACCTTGATCCTTTGAGACCAGAAGATAAATATCTGGATTGAAAATACTCTTTAATCTCATCCACATTCCACACAAATTTAAAAAACATTTAGTGAAAACTTAAGTTTTAATGAGAACTCAAGAAATGTTCTCAAAATTAAAACACGTTTACGTCGTATTTGAAAAAATTACAAAATTTTATGGAATATCTTATACACATTTTTAATAATTTACCCTTTTTTATCGAAATGAAAATAATTTTAAATTCTTTGTAATATATGTCAAAAAATATATTTAATTTGATTAAAGCGATTCTTGTAATTCAAAGCATTTAATCCCAATTAAAGTTATTAAATTTTATACTTTTTATTTAATTAAATTTAAACAAATATATTTGAATATCTATTTAAAATTTTGTATTTAATATAAATTTTAATAAATTTCTAAAATCATATTCAAAAAATAATATAAAACAATATTTTTTAAAAATTAAAAATTGTAAATAAATCATTAATTAAAATAATTATAAAATTTTTTTATAAAAAATGAAAAAAATGCAAATGAATGCTAAATTTTATTTATTTATTATAATTATTAATTAAAATTCTCACTAATTCAATTATATATTTAAATTTAAAAATAATCATTAAAATATTTCAAAACATTTAAAATAATTCAATTATATTTAATGTAAATTAGATTTCCAACTTTTAGAAATTTTTCCAACCCTTCCTATCCCTTGATTTTCTAAACCCGTTCCTTCCCTTTCTTAAAAAAATACTTCAATAAGTTCAAGAAATACATCAATTTTAAATAAATCTAATAAATATAGAGTTAAATTCATTATATAATAAATTATTTTAGATATTTAAATGTTTTATTGATTAAAATTAGTATATTTATTATTAAAAATTTTCAAAATCTCATTGAATTTAGATTTCTTTGCATAATATTAGGGGTTAAGGTTTTAGATAAAATTAAACGGGAATCCTTTCCCTTCCCTTAATGATGCTATTCCTTTCCTTTAATCCTTATTTTCTGACCTATTTCTTTCGGATCCAATAATGTTTAATGGACGGATATTTAAAATCTTTTATTTGACAGTTATTTTGATGGTCGGTCTTCTGTCCTCGAGGTTCTTGAAATGACAATACCATGTCCTCTATTATATTTATAAAATAATTCGATGAAAAAACGGACGAACGATTGATAAGATTTGCACTTAAGGCGAATAAATTTTAAACAATAATAAAACGTGAATAAACTATAAAATAATGACTTTTGTATAAAATATGTATTCTATCCACTGTCACTGGACAGGCCGGGACGGGCACAAACTAACAATCCCGACAGACGCGTGTCTATGGAGGGCACACCTTTTCGTTTGCACGGCGTGAGATGTGGCCAATATCTCAGACTAACTTTGGGCACATCGTTAAACAATTTTTAATAATTAAAAGTGATTACAGAATCCCATTTTTAAGAATATGTGTTTCATTTCAAATGAATAACAACTATTCAGAGAGAGATTAAAGTAAGGACTGAATTTATTAATATATTTTGGTTCGACTGTTGAGTCGCATACTAATTAATAATTTTAACATTAAATGCAATTTATAATTGTATGGAAAATGTATAGTCTGCAAAAATTTATGAAAAACTTTGCTATGAGTTGAGTAAAATGAAAAATAAGTAACTTATAAACTAATACTGAATGTTCAAAATTACGAGCAAGTTAATAAACTTATCAGGTCAGATTTATTAGAATATATGTAAAAAATATATCAAGGTAAATAACCCGATCCAAAGAACGGCAGAGAAAACTGTAGGCTTTTCGTATTGAAAGTTAATTGTTATTGATTACTTTTGATTCTTTGAAATGAGTTATCAAATTCAATAAAATATTATTAAAGATTTAATGGATTTACCAAATATTTAATTTATTTTTATATTAATACTAAAAATAAAATATTGAAAATATCGTTATTACGATGACACTCCAAAAAATATAAATATATTAGTGTATTGAAAAATATTTATAAATAAAAAATTAAAAAAGGACAAAGGACGGTTTAAAGTTGTGGTTGGGCTAAGTGTTTTATCATTCCAATGCTATAGGCATTCATTGTCCCCACCTAGCCTGTCATTATTATAGAAATCGATACAGTAAAATTTGTATTAAGTTAAATTATGTGATATTATTTATTATTAAGTCAATGAGGAAAAATCCAACTTTGACACCTTATTTAGGCTAAGCAAATTAATTTTAAAAATCTGAAATTCCCAGCATAGATTTATCTCAATCGAAGGCAATTTATAGAAAAGTGACGTTTTGCTTCTAACATTGTTTTAGAAGATGGAATTCAATTGCTATTTTTGGCTACTTTTACTTGCGACAGGGGGGTATAGGGGAGGTATTTTCAAAATTGCCGCCAAACGAAAAATAGGTAGTTTTATAGGTATATATGGGTATTTTCTTACATTTATGTTTGCTAATCACTCTTATTTAACGAATTATATTATAATTGAGCAAAAAAACTAAGAATTTAAAGCAAAATATGAATTTTTCAAAAATTCAGAGTCAAAAAAACCAATTTTACTACTTAAAAATATAGCTTAAAAACTGTAAATTTGACTCTAATATTAGTTTATATTATGTAAATTTCATTTGAATACTATGACATTACTGAAGTGCTAGTAACAAAGGAAGTTATCTTTTAAAATGTTTTTGTAAAAAAATTTACAGTTTAAAAATTTTATTAAATTCATAATTACCCCTTATTTTAAGAAAGTACCTAAGGAAACTTTAGAATTGAAACTTTAATCCTACGTCAACCAGACTATTTAAAATTATAACTATTTTGAGATTAGCTCGTAAATGTAGTGGATATTGGTTTGACTCCAAACCTTGTTTTTTATATTGATGAATAGATAAAATTCTGTAACTAATTTCAAATAAGGAAAAGTTAATTTTATTATTTTACTAATTTTTTGATTTTTTGATAAATATCAGAAATAGAAAAAAATATGAATGTACAAATGAAAAGTTTATTAATGGTAAAAAATAAATATTATTTAAGGATCAATAAAGTAAATATCAATTTGTCTAACAAATTTAATAAGAACAAAAAGGAAAAACTTTACTAGTTGTAAGATAGACTATTGATATTGAAATATCTTTATAGATGATTTATAATATTTTTTTCAAATTGTATTACAAAAGATAAACAATTTTCACTTTTTTAATAAATTTGTTTATTGGTATAATTCAAAATTAAATAGATATTTTGTTACAGTTTTTAAAATTTTTTAAAAATATAATTTTTATTAGGGAAAGCAAATACCCAAAAAAAATCACACCCTTGAAGTGAAAAATGGGGAAAATCCCTCCCATTAAAAGAGTGTCAGAAGACTACTAGCTCACATATTTAAAATAAAAGGAGTAAAAGGAGGAAAATTGGAAAAAATTAATAAAAAGATAATACTTTGAATAAAATTAAGTAGAAACCTCTATGATCATCAAAAATTTAATTTAAAAGAAAATTTTGTTTTTAATTTTATTATATTTTAAAGAATTGTATTTTTTGTCGAATATTTTTAGTTTTAGCATTAATTATGATAAAACATGTTATTGAATGTAGTTTATACGTCGTTGAGGTTCTTTGTAATAACGTTTGTGTGTTAAGGCCATTTTGGGTCATTTTAAAATAACCCAAGTATACCCTATAAGCTCGGACCAAAATAACCTACTCCTATATCCCCCTTGGACAGGGTTCTTTTGCTATACCTGATTTTTATACTAGGTTAATTTAAGTGGAGATTTATTCATTCTTAAAAAAATAAGAATTAATTAAATTGCACTTTATTAAATTATCAATACTAGTACAGTTCACGCCCAATATAACAGGTCTTAATATAACTAGATTTCGGTTTAACCAGGTGATTTTTAAAGCATTGGTAGCCCCTATGGATGGCTTAATGCTAATTAAAAAAAATTAACCAGTTTAAATAAAACCAGAATTTATATTATAAAAAAAATATTTGAGAACACATTTAAATAAAAGCTATCAATATTAAAAGTTTTATTATTTCTAAAATTTTTGAAATAAAGTTTTGAAAAATAACACTTTATTATCAATTTTTTGTCTATTGGCTATAAATATAAGTTACAAATTTTTTTCAAAATGATAAGATTTATTTTTCCAATTGTAGTAAAAAATAGTTATTAAATTAATTTTCAAAAAGAATTTGAATAAATTTATTCTCAATTTATTCTAAATTGAATCTGGTTAAATTTAACTTATTTAGCATTATGGATTCCATAAGAGCTATCGGTGCTTTAAAAATCACCTGGTTAAACCGAAATTTAGTTATATTGAGACCAGTCAAATTGTATGTAAACTGCACCAGTTTTGATAATTTAATAAAGAGTAATTTAATTAAGTTATTATGAATTGTGTAATTATAAAAGTAACTTGAATGGGGTAATTTTGATATGAGTTAATTCTTATTTTTATAGTATGAATAAATCTCTACTTAACTTAACCTTGTAAAAAATCAGGTTTGGCAAAAGAACCCAGTCCAGGGGGGATATAGGAGTAGGTTATTTTGGTCCGAGCTAATAGGGTATACTAAATTTATTTTAAAATGACCCAAAATTTCCAAAACACACGAACGTTATGGTAAATACCTCTACGACGTATATACTACATTCAATCACATGTTTTATCATAATTAATGTTAAACTAAAAATATTCGGGAAAAAATACAACTCTGTAAAATTTTCTTAAATTTAAAACACCAAAATTTTCTTTTAAATTTAGATTTTTGACGATTTTAAAGGTTTATACTTAATTCTATTCAAAATTTTATCTTTTTATTAATTTTTTTCAATTTTTCCCATTATTTTCCAATTTTCCTCCTTTTACTCCTTTTATTTTAAAAATGTGAGGTGGTGGTCCTCTGACACTCTTTTATATGGAGGGATTTTCCCCATTTTTCACTCCAAAGGGGTGATTTTGTGATATTTTTCCATATTTGCTATCCCCAATCAAAATAATATTTTTTTTAAATATTTATAACTGTAACCAATTATCTGTTTAATTTTGAAATATACCAAAAATCAAATTTTTTAATATTGGATAAATTAAAATTATTTATCTTTTATAATTCAATTTGAATAAAATATAAATCATCTATATAGATATTTCAATATCAATAGTTTATGTTACAACAAGTAAAGTTTTTCCTTTTAGTTTTTTTTAAATTTGTAAGACAAATTAATATTTATTTAATGATCTTTAATTGATATTCATTATTTACAACTTTTCATTTGTACATTCACATATTTTTTTATATTTCTTATATTGATTATTAAAATTTTTTTAAGAGATTCTTAGTAAATTTAGCATAATATTATGAAAACAAGGTTTGAGGTCAAACTCAATGAACACTACTTTTAAAGGTTTAAATATGATATAGATTTCATAGGGATATTTTTAGAATGGCTAAATGAAAAATATTCAATATATAAAAACCACCACCACAAAAACATCTAACTTTATTTATCCTAGTTAGTTGTGGTCCTTACGGATCACCACTACATAAGCTTTTCAATTGAATTGTCCTAGGGTGTGGTGATCCATAAGTATCACCACAGCACAATCTTCTTACTTGAAATGTCTTAGAGAATCGTGGTTCTTCGTTTCTCTTAAAAAGATGAAATTTTCCCGTCACTAATAAAAGTGTAGGTCACAAAAGAGAGAAAAAACGATCTTTCATTCTTCTAATTTGCTTCTTAAAAGATGCAATTTTCCTGTTACTAATAAAAGATTTTAAAACAGATAGAATTGAAGAAAAGGTAAAGAATGATTCTATATACTACATATTACTCCGTAAATGTAGTGAAAAATCATATATTTTTAAAATCAAAATATTGGCAAAATATTAAAATTGCACATGTACTAAATGTATTTAAGCATTAGCTTTTAAATATTTTACAGTTATTTTTTTGTTAATAAAATATAAATTATGTTAATCTTATTCACTATTAAATAAAAATAAATATTTCGAAAACAAATTCTTTATTTTTTTTTAAAAAAACATCTAGGTTATTTTCACATTTTTTTAAAAGTAATAATTAAAATCACATTTTTCGTGCTAAAACCGGCAAAATTCTGTTAGATAATATGACTAAAAACCCATTTTATGGACTTTTTTGAAAAAAAATTTAATATATTAGCAGGGATTTTTAAATTTGCCACCATAATAATTAAAATTGGTTTAAAACCAAAAAACCTAAAGTTATTAGAATATCAAGATTTTTCCAAAGATTAAAATTATATTAATTTAAAAAGACGTCATATATTATTGAAAAACATTAATAAAAGCAATTTTTTACAATATTTGATACCATTTGTAGGCTTTCTCATTGGTTTTACCAAAAGGTGCTCAGCAACAAAGTTTTTCAACTTGATATTATCTATTCAATAAACACAAAATATTTCATGTCCAAGGTGATTTAAATTTTCATAATGTTAATCAAAGGAAAAATCTTGATATTCAAATAACTATAAGTTTTTTGTTTTAAACCGATTTTAATTATTTTGTTTGCAAATTAAAATATAACTTCTTCTATTAAAATCATTCATATTGAAATGACTAAAGATGAATTAATCAATTGATTTTTCATTAACACAAACCTAATAAAAAAAGATGGTTGTTATTGAATGATTTTAATTTGTAAATTAAATTAATTTACCCTATTCCTTCATTTAAAAGATACTTATGAGATTATCTATATATCTCTAAAGGTTTTAGAGAATTTTAAGTTTGAAACTCCCAGCTTTTTAATGCGCTCCTTGTATAAGACATTTTAATCTATTTGTATAACAACTCAATTTTTACTCAAATAAGAGTTAAAGCAAATAACATTCATGTGATTAATTGTAACCAAACTCATTTTCTACTATTTGTCTTATAAAATATCCTTATATTTGCTAAAAGAAAGTTTCACATAACAAGAGACAGCTGTTGATAAAATTTTGTTACTCATTTATTCTAACGGTTTAACAAACTTTGGAGATAATGTTTAACTATTAAACTTTTGATATTCGTGTTTATTATTAATGATTCAAAAATGATATTTTTCTGTAAAATGATCAGTTCTTTGACGTCACAGAAATGCTCAATTATTAGAGAGGAAATACTCTCGTATTTGTAGATTTATATAAATGTATATTGCTCTGATTAAATTTTAAATTATTTTAATTTTAATTGTTTTGAAATTTATTTTAAAAATTTAATTTAATTTAAATTTGAAATTTTTGAATTTATAGTCAAATAAAATCAATTACTAATAAATTAATT
>JAQFZM010001606.1:0-17353 GCA_034695785.1 Galumna obvia | reverse complement strand
ACAAGTTTTGATACCCGATATTCGGGTGAAGGAGTGGCCATTTGCACAAATTTTTTACATAATTTTATTCTATTCACTAAGCTGAATATCATGATGCTTGTTATTTTTCATTATCAGAGGGTCAATTATATCGACTTCCTATTAAGGCAATTGTTTTTATTAAGATAAAACACAATATTTGAGTCTAAAATATAATTTTGTTTTTATAAATAAAAAAATTTATTAGAGATATAGGAATGAAGTCTCTAAAATACAATGTTTCACGTAATGACGAGTAGACCAATAGTTTTTATGTGTAAAATTATAAGTTAAATAACTTGTATTTTGAATAAAGATCCTATGTAAATTAAGTATTTTTAATCAATATAATATTATTTTATATTATTTTAAAACATTTTATTGGTATATTATACCTAAATTTTATTTTAACTATTCATATTTAAAATCTATGATGATTAGTATTAAAGCTTGTAAAAATGTGCTTGATAATAGGTATTTTAACACATCAATGACTACTTAAGCATTTTATAATTAATTTTTAATAAATGTGAATCAACCTTGATTAATTTTAGGACAGATCTTTATGAATGGTTCAAAATTATTTTTCAATGATTAACGTATTTATAAAAACTTTATTCAAAAACAAACTTTAAAATAAATTCAATTATTTTATGATTCTTTATTTATTGTAAGGGTTAGCACTTTCCTTTTAAAAAACTTAAACTTTATTCATCTTACATTTTCTGAGGATTCTGTTGATAAGAGTTGTGAACAGAATTAATGCCGAATTGAAATACAATTAATTTAATGTTTTAATGAGAAAACTTTTAATATTAAACATTTCAAATGTTTTTGGCCTAAATATCAGTAATTTTTGAATGTATATGAAATTTAAATAATCATATAATTAATAGTTTTTAAAATATAAATTAATATAAAATAAATGTTATGATTCAATTTTTAAAATTAAATGATGTTAATTATGAGTAGACATTTTATTATATAAAAAAACAATTAATTTATTTATAGAAATAATATTTTACTTTATTTTTACCAAAACAATGAAGGCTATGGAAGTAATAAACTTTAGAAGAAACAGATGTTTGACACATGTTTTCAATTAAGACATTTGAAAAGTGAAGGACTTCTCTGAACAGTTCTAAATTCAATCTGTTGTTCAAAAGTTTAAGAATCCTTAAACTGATGTTTGGTTTGTATTCACCCATAAGTTTTGTTTTAATTTGAGTTTCTTTGAGAATATTTTGTTTTCTAAATAAATAATATTTAAAATATGAATTATATTTCGCAAATCAATTGTTTATTTTCATATTTAAGTGAATTTAATGAAATTAATTCAAAATTAAATAAATTAAAGAAATATTTTAAAAGAAATAAATTATTGAGTGATTTTGTAATAAGTGATAAAAGTTGTGCTCAGAATTACTGTCGGATTGAAATACCATTAATTCAATGTTATAAAGAAAAAACTATTAATAATAAACGGTTTAAGTGTTTTTGGCCCAAATGTCAATTTGAAAACAAAACCAAATATTGTTTAAATAAACACATTTCTATTCATTTGAATAAAAGACAATTTGTTTGTGATTTCAATGAATGTAATAAAACTTTTATAGAAAAATCAAATCTTATTCAACACAAAAGAATTCATTTGGGATATAAACAATTTAAGTGTTGTTTCAGTGGATGTAATAAAAAATTCATAACAAATAGAGAATTAAATCGGCATAAATTAATTCATTTGAATAAAAGACAATTTGTTTGTGATTTCAATAATTGTAATAAAAAATACACACGAAAAACAAATCTCATTCAACACAAGAGAATTCATTTGGGATATAAACCATACAAATGTGATATTTACCGATGTTTCAGTAGATTTGCTCAGAAAACACATCTAACTCATCATATGAAGAGAAGACATTTAAAACTGGAGTCATTTAATAATATTATTTAAAATTTGAATTACATTTCGCAAATCAATTGTTTATTTTCATAATTAGATGATTTGAATGAAATTAATTCAGAGTTAAAACAAATTAAATGTATTTTAAAATATAATAAATTATTGAGTAATTGTGTAAAGAGTGGTAAGAGTTGTGCACAGAATTACTGTCGGATTGAAATACCATTAATTCAATGTTTTAATGAGAAATCTATTAATAATAAACGGTTTTAGTGTTTTTTGGCCCAAATGTTGATTTGCGTCCAAACAAAAATATATAATAAAACGCCACATTTCCCTCCATTTGAATTAAAGACAATTTGTTTGTGATTTCAATAATTGTAATAAAAAATTTACTCAGAAATCAGATTTAATTCGACACAAAAATATTCATTTGGGATATATAGTATTTAACGGTTGTTTTAAATCATTTACTCAAAGATATGAATTAATTATTCATAAGAAAAGAATTCATTTAAAACTGAAATCATTTAAATGTAATGAAAATAATTGTAACAAAACTTTTGTCACTTCATATGAACTCAAATCTCATAAAAATTTTATTCATTCAACACAAAAGCCATTCATTTGTTTATATAATAATTGTAACAAAAGTTTTAAAAGTAAATGTCATTTACAAAGACATAATAAAGTTTTACATTTATACAATTAGTTAGACATAATACAGTTATACATTTATCATATTTAAAAAAAATATTATTATAAGAATTCACAATAAAATTGTCATTATTTGTTGTATATTTGGAAAAAAAATATTTTTGTAAATTTGATTTTTTAATCTTGAAACATTTAAGGATCGATAATGTTAAAATCGGGGATAGATATTTAAATAATTTTTTTGGCCATATTAGGTTTGTTTAATTTGTTTATAACTATTTTTTAATAATCGTTGATATCATTTATATTTTTTTTACCAATATGATTCCCGATTGTAACTTAGTGGTTTTTGGTTAGATAAAAATATGTCTAGCAAAAAAATTTTTCCGCTAAATATATTCTATCGAAATATCACAAAATATTTAGAATATCAATTAGTGAAATTTTTAGTAAAGTTCCTCTATTTGTAATTTTGTTTAAAACCTTAATTTTCGAACTAGCATTTCTTTTTTTGTTTGATTGTCTATTTTATGTATGGCATTTTAAAAAGCTACTTTTTCAGTATTAATATAAAGTAGTGTTCAAATCTAACTTGGATAACTTAACAAGTTATAGTTCTTAAACTATTTAATGAAATGTAACAAAATTTTGCATGCATATACAGTAGAAGCTGTGTATTATGAATGGGCAGATGCCAGGGAAATTTGTTCATAACACACAATGTTCATAGTAGGCAAAAAAGACCATTTTTTATTCATTTTATTATTAGACAACAAAATCGGTTACTATCAGTTAATATTAATATATTTTACTATAATAATTAATAATTTTGTATAATTAGGTCGATTTAATTGATAGTTGTTTGCTGTTATTCAAGAATTTAGTTTTCGAATCAATTGATTGCCTTTTTTGGTCATTTCATTTACCTTAATTTTTAATAATAATTATTTTTAATTTAAAAAATGGGAAAAACACAAAAATAAATTATTTTTTATATGCAATAATAAGTAACTCGATATTTGATGTTTTGTGTCAGACTTTTCAGTAAAATACATAACATACAGATTTTTGTGATATAAATGATATGAAATTTGTTCATAACATACAGATATTCAAAACCCACAACTTCATAGCAGACAAAGAATTTAACATTAAAAAGTATAGCAAACCAGTTTATGTTCATAAGACACAGAAATTCATAACAGACAGATACATAACACACAGCTTCTACTGTATTAATTCAAATTAAAAGATGCAAAGAATAGCTTTTGAGGCCACACATTATATTTTAAGATTCAAGTTAAAATGTTCAAGATAGAAGAGAATTTTTAATAGGATTCTTATGGGAGTGAATCGGGTCTTATTAATACGAATTCAATTTAATATAGACTTGAATTCAAGTTATGAAAGTTAACTATAATTAGTAAATACAAAGATTTATTAGTAAATACTATTTAATAGATAAATATAAAATAAATACTAAAGACATTAATTTGAAATAAGAATAAATAGAAATAGTTTGTATTAATTCTGAAAAAATTAATAGAGAAAAACGCATAACAAGATCTACAAAGTACAAAAGGAACTAGCTAAATCAAGGTTGCTCATTTAGCCACAGGGGATGAAATAATTTGTTATATTGAATGAACTAATAAACTTGTCTAAAAAATGGCTAAATGATTAACCTAGGGCTAAAACTTACGAAAGCCTACAAAATGATTTCCCTCGATGTCATTTGATAAATTCAGGGAAAAGCATCAAGGTCAACATTTTACTACTATAGTATGTCATTCAACTGTCGGATATAAATAGTTTTTAGTTTAAAACCTGTTTTTTTAAATTCAAAATAAAAATATTTATAAGAAATAATTTTATGATTAAAAAATATAATATCTTTAATATTGTGTTATAATATTATGACAACAATGTTTGCCTTGATCATCTTAATACCATTGATTCTTTTCCTTTCAATGTAAGCTTGCAAAATTTTTATAACTTTATAAAAATGTTATTTAATGGTAAACAATATTTTAGTTATATCTGGCGATGGCTTACATTCTGGTCGAGACAAGGGATAAGTAGTGTTAATATCGTTGACTTCTATCAACTGTTTAGAACTTCATATCACGAATGGACTGAAATAATGCATAAAAAATATGGAAAAGTATTCAGTATTTGGAGTTTTCCCAACAAAACAGTTGTTGTCAGCGATCCGGACATAATTCGACAGATTCTGAGCCCAAATATGTTTCATATATTCCGGAACCGTTTGAATATGGATTTCGGTCGACCCTATAATCTAATGTTAAGTTTCATTCCGGGCGACAAAAATTGGAAACGCATTCGGTCTGTAATGTCGCCAACTTTCACATCAGCGAAGTTGAAGGCAATGATGGCTCACATCTCTGGTCTGAGCGATAAACTCGTATACAAACTTCAATCAAATAAAGGTTTGCCTCTAATTATGAACTCATTCTCTAATCATTTATTTTAAGGGAATATAATTGATATGAAAGAAATATTGAGTGCATTCCATATGGATGTCATCACTTCTTGTGTTTATGGTATTAATATCGATGCGATGAACAGCACTACTCAACACCCGATTGTCAAATATGGACTCGAATTTTCAAATTTTAGCCTTAATTTTAGCAGGATGATATATTTATTATCTCCCAAATTAGCAAGGTTTCTTAAATTCGAATTTCTTAGCAAAGATTGTCAGCTATTCTTCGAGAGTTTAATGGATCAGATTATTTCTGAAAGATATCAAAATCCAAATGAATGTATGAATTAATTCTATTATATTTTTTTTATTAATTCTTTGAATTATAGCTAAAAACAGAACCGATTTTTTGCAACTTTTGATTAACTCGAATACTGACTCTAATAATGGAAGTGATAGACAGCCATCCATTGTCTTATCAAAAGAAGAGATGTTAGCCCAGACTTTAATATTTTTTATCGCAGGTTTTGATACTATTGTAGATACCTTTTGTCATATAATATACTATTTGTGTCTAAACAAAGACTGTCAGCAAAAACTATACGAAGAACTGAAAGAATTTGATATTTCTTACGATAATTTACATAAACTCAAGTATTTGTGTGCAGTCATTGACGAGACATTACGTATGGCACCACCGATAACACTATTACCTCGTGTATGTATGGAGGATGTGATGTTATCAGGTTAGAATAGATTTATAGAATAAACAACAATTATATATTATTTATACAATATTTTATAGGTATGGAAATTCCATCAGGAACACAAATTTTTATTTCACCATATCCACAACTTCGAGACCCTGATATATACCCTGATCCCCTAAAATTTAACCCAGAACGTTTTCTCGATCCTAATAATAGTAGAGAATATTATATTCCATTCGGAGTCGGTCCTCGTATTTGTGTGGGAGAGAAGTTTTCACAGAATATCTTACGTATGGGTATCGCCAAAATGTTCCTACAATTTGAGTTTGAACTCTCACCAGGGTATCAATATGTACCCACAATTGCAATGGGTCTTCTTTCAATAAAGGATTTACTTGTTAATATTAAGAAAAAATTGTAAATACAGTTAAACCTCTAAAGAGTGAAACCTCTTAAGAATGAAAACCTCTCATTTGTAGATATATATGTATTCCAAATCCCAATTAATTAAAATAAATTATTATTGAACCTCTGATGAGTGAAATCCTTACATCTCTGATGTTAGTACAAAATTTTAGACATCAATATTATCAGCAAAACCTGTAATACTGTTAACCTTAAATATTTATTTTAGTTATTAAATATTGTAAAAAAAAATTTATACAAAAAATATCTTTATTTTTTTAAATATTTAATAAAATATAGACTTAAGTCTTATTATTTAATTTACTTAACAATGAATTCAAGATTTATTAAAATATTTTCTCACAATTAATGAGAAAAAGAAGTTAATCAAAGACTTTGATTCGGGTCTACAACAAAACCATTTAATAATGAAATATAAGATTTCTATAGTTATATAATAGACCAAAACTGAAATAATCACTAAACACTGATAAACTAAATATTTAAATATTTTTATCGGTAAAATATATAAAGATATTAATTGAACAACTTTAAAAATCATATTATCAAGGTCAAACTGAAAGATTTTATTAATAAATAAATAAATATAAATAAATATTTCAAAAATAATTAAATATTCCAAAAAATAATTCAATAAAAGTCATTTTGAAAATAAAGGAATTTTTTTTCTTTTTTGTTTATAAACTATAATGATTAATTCTTTGTAAATATTTTTGATATTGATAACAAATCGTATGGGAATTTAGGGAACTTTTTGAGCTGTATTTTCATATTCCTTAATATTATCACCTCGTTCATTTAAAAATTAAAAAGTAAACCTTTTATTATATAGCTATACAGTCCACGACCATTTTTATGAAGGACCGGTTTTATTAACTAACCATTTTTATGAACTAATTCTTAAATCCAAATACCCTACCCATAGGCACTAATTTTAAGAGTGGTTCAGATTTAAGAACGACGGGTTTTATGAACCAACCATTCTTATGAACTAAATATTCAAACCAAAGTTAATACAAACTATAGAAAATTGGGATCAGTTTTATGAACCTAAAGACTGTAATCATAATCATAATCATTACATGGTATAATTGAAAACACATTTTTAGTGAGAAATATCTTCAAATAAAAGACAGAAATTGTCAATTAGTGATAAAATAGAAAAATTATTTATAAAATTATTTAAAAATGATTTTAAAAATTTAAAAATAAATTATTTATAAAATAAAAAGATTTAAAGCCATAAATATTTTATAAAAATATTTTTGTCAAATATCTAACCGATTCACTAAATATTTAATGTTAATTTTGATATACATAAAAGATTCACTAAAAACACATTTAAATCATTAAAACAATCAAAAATAATGAATTTTTTGATTTATTTATAAAATTATTTATCATAAATGAATATAAAATAAAATATAAAAAATACCGATTTTATAAACTAATCAGTTTTATGAACTAAATCCTATTTCCCGATCACTTCATAAAAACGATCGTGGACTGTATATCAAAATTTTCATTTCATATTATAAGTTGTTTCATGGTAAAACCTCTATTACAATGAAAGGTAGAATAATCGATATCAATTATTAATACATGTATCTTTAAAAATGAAAAGTTAATAAAGTTTAATAGATACTAATTTTTCAACAATTTTCTGTTCATACAATATATTATTTAATATATTCAAGCATACAATTTAAAAATTTCTATAAGAAATTAACATATTGATTGTTTGCTTGTTAATTATGGATGAGGAAGTGAGATATATTCTTATGGTTTGTTCTTTAAAATGTACTTCAAACTGAAATGAATAAAATTTGATTATTTACTAAATGATTTTTTTTAAATCATAAATAAATATTTTCTCAGTGTTTATTAATCACTAAAACTTTTAATAAATTTTTAAATAAAAATTTTAGATTAAAACTTCTGATGACTGAAAGCTCCCAATAAGGGAACTATTATAGTGGTCCTGAGTAGAGCCCAAAGATGGAGGCCCAAACCCACAAAGACCCAAACCCAAATGTGGGTTTGGGTTGGGTTTGGGTAAATCAAATTGGGTCCGGGTTGGGTTTGGGTTTTGAAGTTTTAAAATGGGCCCCCGAATGGGTGCGGGTCAGGAATAAAATATATTCAAATATCATAACATTCTTATTTAAAAATGTATTTTAAATGTAACGTTGTTTGCATATAATACTAATGTGTTATATCTGTTTACACATTATATAACACATGACAGGAAATTAAAGTTTTCAGTAGTCCTATTGGAACACATTTATATTTAATTGATATTTTAATTTTGTATAAAAATGAATGAATTTATTAATAGTTAAGCTGTGGTAAGTGTTGATAATAATGAAAGACATTAAACTGATTTAAGTAGTTTTCAATACCGGCAAAAAACTTATCGAGTGAACGCAATTTTAATTTTAGTGAACTCACACTTACCGATCGCAGGTCATCTATGATCCAAATAATGTAAATAAATTGTTTTTTATTCGTTCAAACTTTTACTTAAAAAATATGTCATAATTTAGTACAAATGATTATTAAAATATACTTTAATTATATTTGTATTTCATTATTAAAATTTTTGCTCTTAAAAAGTTCGGGTATTTTGGGTTTGGGTCGGGTTGGGTATGTGTTTAAGACATTGGGTTTGGGTTGGGTTTGGGTCTTGCAATTTTGGGTCTGGGTTGGGTGTGGGTCTGAAAATGTTTGCATCTTCGGGCTCTACTACGAATAACATCACAATATTCTGTGACAAAATTTTTACTTTGATACTAATTTTTATAGTCATTTTACAAAATCTAAGTCAATGAATCGATTTTTAATTTATTTAAACTTTATTACGATTTTTCACTTTTATTACATTTTCCCGTATTTTATGTAAAACCTGTCAAAACACGCGATGTTTTGAGATGAACACATTTGTATTCAATAAATTTGTCTGTTATTCGCTTTAAATCCGTGCAATAATCTATGACATACCCTTTGTAAGATTAATATCGGAGGCCAAGCTTGAAAAGCTCTCATAAAGTTTATTAATGACGGTCGAATAGGTACGAAAGGACTGCCCTTTAAGTTTATTTTGGCAACACTTCGTTGTTGTGTTTTATATTATAAATATGTTTGATTTTAAAGTTTTTATTGTTTACTTCGATTTGCGATATTGTGATAATCAACAGACACTTTGTGTTTGTGATAAGACTTACCCATGAATACAAGTTATATTTGGTGTCTGTCCGAGTAAAGACCTATTCAGAGCCCTAGACAACGATAGCCAAAGATTTAGTCACTATTTATTAACTACGCACATGACTGACATCAGAATTCATGAGCTAATTTTCTTATTGACTCAGGGAAATACTGGGACATACTAATTAAGTTACACAGAATTAAAAAGGTGTCATTTTATCTTGATAATTTTTGGGGGCTCGTCCGTCCTGTTAGTGGGAGAGAGCTTTTGTTGATAAATTTTGCGATAAAATTTTAGGTTTATAATCTTATCAAAACCTTGTTTTTATATACAAAAGTTAATGTTTCTACATCAAAATATTTTATAATTTTGTGATAATTTGTGATAAACAGGTGAACGATAATCCGAACGACACTCAGGATCGGTTTGAACACGTGGTCAGGGAGATGACCCTAGTCATGGTGGAAATGACCACGATACATGAAACGCGAATTGAAGCGCGTGGTCAAACAACTGAAGTTACACTTATTAGAGTCGCTAAAACACTTCAAACAATCGGTCAACATTTGGTTGAGTCAAACACAGCAATTGAAAGAAGGAATCAACGTATGGCACTTCTTGACGACCTGTCCCGTCGTAATCAGATAACATTTACCGCAAATTCACAGAATCTTAGGGTGAAGATATAGAACGTAAGAAATCAAAATCAGAAACAAAATCTGAATCTAAATCAGAATCTGAATTACAATCCGAATAGAAATCAGTTACCACGAAATGGGAGACAGTTTGAACCACAATTTGATAATGAACAGAACGAAAGGCGCGATAATGACATTAGTAATAAAAGAGGAGGGGCACACAAGAGAAGTTCACCGCAACCCTGAATTATCTTTTGAGGGATGTCTTAAATAATCCAAGACCTCAGAGAAAACGAAATGTCGAATTACCTAAGTTTCAGTCAGATAAATGTCCAAGTACAAGGTTTCGACAATTCGATTTGAAAGCAAAATTTGCGGGTTATACTGATTCTTAAAGAGCCCTTCATGTGCTTTTAACCACTTAGATGAAAGATTTATGTTTTACTCCTTCTAAAGAGTGGATGAGGTCACAATTCCGTGAGAATTTCCCCAAGTGGAGTGAATTTGAGCGACGTTTTTGTCTTGGATATGATATCGATCTCTCGGAACGGTATCATCAAAAAATTGAATATTGAACGACAAGAGCCGTATAGTTCCAAAGGCACTGAATTTATTGATCAAAAGTTGACCATTGCGAGTGATATCGACGGCGCACCCTTGGCTGAACAAGAAATTGTTGAATACAATAGAAGTGAATTGACTAATTGAACTGAATAAAAAAATGAACTGAATTAACTAATTGAACTGAATTAACAAAATTAACTGAATTTAATAAATGAACTAATTAACTTAATGAACTGTAATACTACACACGCAGTAGTTCACGGGCTTTTTCTTGTTAGAAATAAGATTTAAAAAGTTACATTCAACATCGAAGGAGATCGTACTTGGAGTTCAGAGAATCACTTTAAATGAGATACTTTAGTCATCCGAAGAAGAAGAACTTGAGGTAGCTGTGGGTGGAAAGAACCTTACTGAAAGAGTTGAGATGCGTTTTTGTGTATCTGATAACTGGAAATCGGAGGAGGATTAGGGTGATCCTAATTATTGGCGAGTGAATCCACTTTTGTTTAAAAAGACAATTATTTCGTTAAGTGGTGTCGTAACTCTTTCTCGATGAATGAAAACAAATTATAAATCATCAAAAGTTCTCATAGCAGAGCTTTGATTCGGCCCATATAAGATTACTGCTCTTTTAGATAGAGGTTTCCCGATAACAGTTATTAAACGGTAGATAGCTAAGTTTTAATCCCTTGAATAGGATGTATGGCTGCATTCATAGTTAACTTAAGCAGATGCGACACCCGTTAAACGGATATCGTCCTTACGACTGACAGAAATGGGCGGAAAAGTGATTAATATGAGGTTCACATTTATAGATCGGATGGATATCGATATTTGGCGTGTATTTTATGTAACAAATACATATCATTATATCGATGGCTCAATAGGAATGGTTTCTGTTAAGACCTCGAGATTTAGGGCCGTTTAAGATTAGAGGCAATAAATTGAAATTAATATCAGATAAATAAATTGCTTCAACATTTGCGGAATAAAGGCATTCCTATACCCAATGAGTGTCCACTACCACCGAATACTAAGGTCAAGATTATTCGTAAACGAGAAGAGAGCCCTGTTTGAAAGAGATTAATTCCGAGCACTTCTCCAGGAAGCCCCAAACCGTAGAACCCCAAAAATGTTTGTTTTGATAGATATCACTAATAAGTTGAAATTTCTCAAAGTTTCCTATACCCAATCACTTTTAATGATGATGTAGTCAGTTCCTTTTAAACCCTACGCAATATTAACACAACTTGTGCAGTGGAAACCCAGAGTCACGTTCAGTCACATTTGAGACTCAATATTTAGTTGCGGACTCTTTACCTAAAAATTTAATCGAAATGTTGAGCCGTTTATCATCTGAGAGAAAATTATTAATGGCTTCGGATATCGTTGGCAAATTGCGATTACAAATTGCGAAACCACTCTTTGGATTCAATTATTCTTTTTCCGGTAACAAAAGTCGCAGAAATAGATGATATTCAAGAAATTGATTTAATAATTATTCCTGACTTAACGTTGAATCTGGGCTCAAATTATATTACACATGTGTATTTAACACAAAAATCCAATGGAAAAAAAATTATGAAAACAATATCCATTGGAATAAAAGTAATCATATAAAGTAAGATAACCTTTACTATTAACAAATCAAAGAAATCAAATCTGGAACAAATATTTTGACCAAAACGTCTTTGTATTCATTGAGTTCTCTGTGAAATAAATTCATTGACACAAAGTGTATCAACAATGAGTATTGACTTAATTACTTCATTTCAATCAAATTGTGATTTATTCGATGAATTTTTTCTCAAATAAGTGCAAGTCATGTAAAAATAAAATGCCTGGGACAATATAAAATTAAAACAGTAATGACAATATAAAGTCTGGTGCAAATGAAATGAGAAAAATAAAAACTTTTATTTTTCGCGCACTCCATTTCTGTTTGCCAATAAAAATGAAAGCAAAGCACATCATTGGATAACGGTTAAAAGCACGTGTCCGTTGATGTGCCACATGTTTATGTTTTCTTTTTAAAAACTATGGCAAACAAGAAGAAAGTGCCCCAAAATACTTCAAGACTGGACAAACGGAAGACACTTCGCCAGCTTTGGGACAATGGCCAAAAAGAACCAAAGTTGTTGGCCAATTCCACGAAGATGTCCTTGGCTTCCGTTTACAGAAATTTGAAGCGTTTTGAAGCCGGGGAAGGGGTAGAAAAAAGGCCAGGAGGAGGACGAGCGCCAGCACTTAAGTCAAACGACAAACGGAGGTTGACTCAGCTGGCCAATAAAAACCCGACGGAAAGTAGTGCAGCCCTGGCCACTGAGTTGACCAAAAGAGGAAGTCCGTCGGTCTCTCGTTGGACAGAGATCGCTAAAGAAGTCAGGCCTCCGCAAATGGGTACCTCTAGTCGTACCCAACATGACACCACTCCACATGGAAAAACGAGTCGAGTGGTGTCGGGCCAACATCGGTCGTGACTGGAGTCGTGTGCTGTTTACCGATGAGAGCTATTTCCAGCTCTACCGAAGCAAACTTAAGCTCTGGGGCCGGTCCAGACCATCTAAAAAAGTGCCAAAACATGGACCGGCAATAATGGTTTGGGGCGGTATAAGTATGCGGGGCACAACGACTCTTGTTCTGATCAAAGGATCGATTACAGCCGAGAAATACCAAGACATCCTCGACGAAAATCTGGCCACCATCGATGTTCTCTATCCCGATGGATTTGTCTACCAACAAGACAACGCATCCGCGCATAAGGCCCGCTCAACAATGGATTGGTTTGCGAAGAACGGGTATGAGACTATTGAGTGGCCTGCCTGTTCTCCGGACCTAAACCCTATTGAAAATTTATGGGCCCTTATGAAAAATTCCCTAGAAAAGGAGATTGGGCGCTCCATTAACAACTGGATGAGCAAAATCCAGAAAATTTGGGACGAAATAGCCCCTAGTTACTTGGAGTCCCTAATCAAAAGCATGGACCGCAGATTAGAGGCTTGTATTGCGGCAAATGGGGCCAAAATTAATTATTAATTTTATATTAAATTTAATTATTAATTATTATATTTTAATTATTTTAAACTAATTTTAATAAATTCATTTGATTTTTAATTATAATTAAATTTAAACAATTCTCAATTGAATTGCACCAGACTTTAATAAACATTATATTAGGGATTTCAAACAAAAGTAAATCTCCTTTATAGTAGCTGATGCCAAATAAGCACCTAACATAATTACTCCTTCAAATATGGGGAATATTATTTTCGAATTGATAGAAACAATTTTCAACTAAGAAGTGTCAACAATTATTTTGAGTCATTTGTTTCCATTTGTTTGGGCGGAATCTGATCCGGCATCATCTGAAAGGGATGGAGAAATTTTGATACATTTTTGTGAATGTTATTCGAGAAACAAATGAATTGTAAAAACAAGGTTAATTATTGTTAATGTTATCAACCCAATATTGCCATGTATTCTGAATCTAAGAAAATGTGCAAAATCTCCGTTATATATCAATAGGTTATTTACAGTAAATATAAGATTAATAATAAATTTGATGCAATTAAATACGAGTACTGAAACCATAACAATAGGTTTGTAAATGAATTTCCGACTTTTCTTTGACTTGTCATAAGTGTAATGACAGAAAGACAAACCAATTCTATACAAATGATTGTCTAATAATTTAATACAAATATCTTTCAGCAAACTTTCTTTAAATCTATTGATTTCATTAATTATAAAATTAATTTTACAATAAAATTAATATATGAAATGATTTAAGTTATATTTCAATATTTTCTATCAACAAATTTACAAAATATTGCCTAAAATAAAAATAACTTTTTTTATGAATACAAGATTTAAAAAAATGAAATAATTTAATATAAAAGATAAATAAAATTAAGTGAATAATTTTTGTTAATTGTGTAAAATTAATTAATTGTCAGTCACTAATTTAAAAATTTAATTGATTTGATGAAAACAGCTCATACTATTATATATTATGATGACCAAGCAAATTTTTGTGAAAAAAAACATCTAATAATGTTATCAAATGATGAAAATAATTAATTAAATTTTAGGTTAAAATGTGAAACTTATTGAAAATATAATTTAATTTAATGCTTAATGAATTTTTTTCATTAAAATTTACCTTGGTCTAATGTTTTTATTTTGTATTCATGCATAATTATCATTTGTTATTAAATGTTAGAAATACATACTAGTTAAGTTACACATCCTTTATATTTGTATACATTCCAATCTAATGATGTACTAGTTAATCATATATCAGTAACTGTTTATATGCATAATATTCAGTCTTATTCCTGCTCTCACTATGTGTGCACACATCTATTAAATGTAATTCTTTATATTTGTTAATCAATAAAATGTTCAAGTCTAATTTTATGTCTACACTATAAGCAATAAAGTCTACCCTTAATAGAGTATAGACTCTATACTATAGACAATTGGGTCGCCGACAAAAACAAAGGCAGGACTTTAATGGAAGTCATGAGTGATGGACCTAAAAATGTTCCGTTAGAAGGGATGAAAAATCCACTCATGTCTTAATCATCGCAAGTATGCTTTAAATAGTCCTGGATGAAGTCTTGCATTGAGTAGATAATCAAGATAAGTTTAAACTCTAAATTCCTCTTACTAATCAATGTGAACGTGAGTCATCCATTTTCTTGAACCTTTTGGCGACAAATATTCTCTCAAAAATTGAAGGTTTTGACTTATTTACTTTAAGAGTTAGCTTACACACTTATCAACTTATGTCCTTAAAATATTAAATTACTCTTTCGATTTTACATCTTTTTCTAACGAAAGTTTATTAGGCTCTCCTCTCATGACTTCCATTGAAATCCTTCCATTGATTTTGTCATCGACCCAATTATCTACTATATTACAAAGTCCTAGCTAAATGGGAACCTCATTTTCAGGGTTATGCACATATCTATGAATTATAATACAATAAGCATGAGCAAACACAAATAAAATAATTACAAGAATATTTAATTGATATTTCTATAATAATAAAGAAAAAATTTAATTTTCATTAAACAAATTAAATTATTTTCTATAAAACAAATATTAATTTAATATTAATTTACAGTGAATCCCAATTAGTTTTCGCCATTTTACAAATTCCTTTCGCGTCGGCTATATTTTTAACAAATGTTTTTTGCGTGTTAACCGAATCTTTACCCGTATAATACGCATTCGTTAAATGGCGAAACCCAATAGTGATTTACTGTATTATAAAATTAAAATTAATTAAATTAATTAATTAAAATTTACTATTATCCTGATATTATTTTATTAATTAAAAATCATTATTAACTAAAAAGATTAAATTATTGTTTCTCTATATAATTATTAATAATTTGATTAAGATAAATTAAAACAAGGTTTGGGGTCAAACCAATAGTCACTACATTTACGAGCATACCTCAAAATTGTTAAGTTTTAAAATAGTTTTGTTGACTTCGGATTAAAGCTTCAATCCTAAAGCTTCCTTTAATGCAAATTTAAAATAAAGGGTAATTATGAATTTTACAAGATTTTTAAACAGTTAATTTAATTTCAAAAACAATTGATAAAATCACTTCCTATATTACTAATACTTTGATATTAGGCATATTTCTTCAGTAGTCTTAGGTCTCAAATGAAATCTTCAAATAATTTTACGACACAACCGCCCCCTATAATTAATCAGTGTTGTCCAAGTGAACCCAATGATGAAGGTATACTTCTTATATAACTAACACTTTGATATTAGGCATTTTGCTTCAGTAGTGTTATAGGAGTCAGATGAAACCTTCAAATAATTTTTATAACCCCAGCGATTCCTATAATATGTCAGTGTTCACCAAGTGGACCCAGTGTGGAAAGTACACTTATAATGTTACAAACACTTTGATATTAAATATATGGCTTAAATAGAGAAATAGAAGATAAATGAAATATAGCACAGCATACACTCAGTTTCTATTATAAAGACGAAATTTTTCCATTACTAACAAAAAGTTTGGTCTTCAAAGAGGGAAACAGTCTATCACTACCCTCCACTTCTCTCAAATAGACAGAATTTCCCCGTTACTAACAAAAGAATTGGTTTTCAGAGATATAACACAGTGCAACAAATCACACTGCTACTAATTAAAAGGCGAAATCTTTCCGTTAATAACAAATGAGCTGATCACCAGAGAAGTAACACAGCCTACAACTATTCTAAAAAGACAAAATTTCCCCGTTACTAACAAAACGGTTGGTCTCCAAAGAAGGATGGCACAGCGTAACTCTCCTCATCGTTTCTCTCCAATAAATGAAATTTCCCCGTTACTTACAAAAGGTTGGTTTCCAGTGAGATAACACAGTGTAACAGTCCTCACTGTTTCTATCAGAAAGACGAAATTTCCCGTTACTATCAAAAGAGCTGATCTACAGAGAGATAGCATAGCGTACCACTCCTCTCCATTTCTATCAAAAAGGCGAAATTTCCCCGTTACTAACAAAAGGTCTGCATTAAAGAAAAAAGCACAACCTTCCACTCCCTTTTATTTATATCAAAAAGGCGAAATTTCCATTTATTATCAAAAGATTTGATCTTCATAGAGTTAGAACAGCCATCCCTACACTAAAATTCTCTCAAAAAATGAAATAGAATGGGTGGGTGCAAAACGATTATATTACTACAGTCAAAAAGTTTGTTCCCAAATAAAATTGTGTTTATTCAAAGACGATAAGAGATATTTAAATTCT
>JAQFZM010001605.1:0-17356 GCA_034695785.1 Galumna obvia | reverse complement strand
CTCTCGTCTAAGGAAGGGGGTATTTTTCCTATTTTTGGCTCCAAGGGGGGGGGGGGTATTCCTGAATATCCCCCTATTTGCCATCACTGCTTTTATATATAATTCAATGAGGTTTGGTTTTCATATTTAGTTAAAATTAACGGTTAGTTAAAATTATTGGTACTTAAAATATCGATTGAGTACTGTATTTAGAGTCTATACATAATAACAAATAGAAAATGACTTTATATTCAAATTTACAGTGAATTAAATAATACCTATTGAATGAGTATAAAGATGTGATTGTTAACACTTGTTATTAATATCAATTATTCAGAATATGGAGACTCGTAGTGATATACGAGTCGTATATCACTTTCAATATCTGATAAATTTGAAACTTTCTTTCAAAAAGTTTGAAAGCAATTAATTGTTGTGTTTCTCATAATTTTAATAAAATAATTTAATGAATTTATACAAATATTCATTTTGTTAATATTATCAGTCATTTAATAGTTAAAAATCTAGTGTTTATTATCAACATATGGTTAATATTATTAGTACTTAACATTAGTTGTTAATATAAACGGTCATATCTTGCTTGTTAATTTGCATTTGTGTTTTCGTAATTACTTAATAGTAATGGTTAGTTAACATTGCTGGTACTTCACACTATCGATTCCCAACTGTATATTATTTCTATTTTTTGCTTTGATATAAGTACTACATATCTTATTATATTGGTCATAGATTGTGAAAATATAAAATAAATGATATGGAAAATTGTTTAATAAAACTTTCTAATAATTCTAAATCGCTTTTCTAATAAAAATATATTTGTCTCATAATATAATAAATGTCTGAAATTAATATTTAGTCTATTTATAATTATTAGTATTATTAATGAAAAAATTGATATCTTTTTAATCTCTTTATTTTATTTTTAAAATTCTGTAATAAATTTAAGTTAAAAAAGTTTTTCTCACATAAAAACCATTGTTTTCTTATTTCATAATATTTTATAAATATTTTCAATAAATAAAATCTGATAATTAATTTATATGCAAATGAAAGCAATTAAGATAAATAAAAACTAATCTTTCAACTTTTATCAACATTAGAAAACAAAAATTATAATGATTTATATGAATAAAATTGTTTGCTTATAAATTGAATGAAATTAGCAAGGTCTAATTGCCACTTCATTTGAATGAATGAATGATTATTTTCAAAGCATTTGAATGATAAGAGAATGGGTAGAGAAAGGGTAGAGAGAGGGCAGAGAGAGGGTTGAAACAAACATTCAACTCAATGAATGATTGAATAAATAGAAAAGCGCTTAAAATTTTGCAAAAAAAAGAATAAATTATTTTATTTAAATATTATTAAAAAAAACAAAATTATATCATAAAAGTGGCTTAAATTGCATATTGTGCAAGGTCCATTTTTTTGTTATGATTATTAAGTTAGGATACTTGAGATAAATAATGATATAATTTTAGGTAAAATTAGTTAAAAGTTTTTAAGTGATAAAGAAAATTAGCCATGATAACTTTATTGGATATTTTTAATAATTTCAAATATATTTTTAATTATTTTTCAACAAAAGAGTCATTACAATCACTGACACATAATTAGAAAAAAAATTAAACCAAAGAACAGAAAAAAATTAATAGAATTTCACAAAACTTTCTCAGATTAATATCAAGATTTATGTAAATTTAAAGAATGTAATACTTTTCGCTTAATTTTACACAAATCTGAAGAAAATATTGTTCGTAAAATACCTTTTAATTGTTATTATGTTTAAAAATGTAATTTGAATCAACAAGCATCTTTTAAGATAAAAGAATAAATCAAAAACTAAAAGATTAAAATTAATTTACACTCAATTAAAGATGTTTTATATCTTATCCCAGACATGATCTCAAAGAAGTGTTATCTAATGAATTCCATTAAAAAATTAAAATTAATTAAAGTTATTATAAAATTCGTTGGGTTTCATAAGAAATTTGTACATTAATAATCTTGGTTACTAGAACTTAACATAATTGTAGGACAGGTGTAAAATTAAATAACTTTGTATGCATTACCATAGAATGGAATGATATGTGTTTTCTAATAGTGAGCACATGAGTGGTCTCGTGAATGATCTCATGAATGGTCTCATTTCACATTTGGTTTTGTGGGTCTTAAAAACGATATCATTTGTGACCACTTTTATAATAAAGAGTCCGGTTTTGTAATGTTTGAAATGATATCAAACTTCTTATTCACGATAAGTAAGTAATAAATTATATTTAATCACTTATTATAAACAATACGGGAAGAGATATAAACAGATGATAATAAGTGGAGAGACAACTCTTATAAATGTTTTTCATTTGTCAAACTTTTTATAATAAGAGGTCAAACCATATAATAGTTACCGGCTTTTTGTTCCCAACTCTTAACAATCGAAGTCATTTCAAACACAATTCAGACGCTTTTAATGCATTTTATTTCCTTATTTTTCGTTTATTTCGAAATCAAAAAAATGTCGATAAAATTGTTTTCAAAACCATTGAATTGAGTTAAAGCTAGAACTGGTAATCGGGGGCCACTCCACTCAATTAAGATTAAAATCCCGTCGCTATAAATATTTTTAAAATTAAAAAAAGATGTAATTTTGCCCTTTTTTTGTTATACCATTGTTATGGGAAAATGGCCTAGAATGGCTTAGAATGGCTTAGAATGGTCTAGACTCTAGACTCTAGAGTGTAGATCATTAGATCCTTAGTACTAAATTCTTATCTTTTCATTCATTTAAAATAAGTCATTCTTTTTGACAATTTTTGTAATGAGTTCTCAACTTTTGACGAAAATGTTTACGAATTGAAAAATAAATTGATTTTTCGTTGAAATCATTAAAAGTGACAAAAATGAGTCTTTGATTACTTTAAAACACTTTTAAATTACTTTTAAAGCTCTGAAAAGATTCAGTACTCAGTATTTGAGAGTGAAAAATGTTGAGCGCAAACAACCATTAATTTGTCCTTAAATATGATATAATAAATGGAATAATTGATTGAATACATATAATGTTTAAATTTGACCCTCGAGTCTAGTCATATCAAAATCATTGATCTGATACTAAACAATAGAATATCAGAAAAAACTCATCTCTAAATGGATATCGATTTTACAATTTTTAGTTAAATATATTAAAAATAAGTTTTTAGAAATAATTAAAATGAGATAACAATACCTTCCAATCACTTCAAAAGTGTCGTAAACAGAATTAAATGAACAGTTCTTTGAATTAATCATAATTTAAATGTTTTATAAATAAAATAAAATCAATTTTACAAAGTATTCACTAAAAGTAATGAAACAAAAGTTGTAGATCACAACAAACGTATCCAAGGAGTCGATGAGTCAAATGTTGTGTCAATTTATTAAAGTTAATAATTTTAGTTATAGTTATATACGATTTGTTTGAAGACATTTGTAGACATTTGAAGACATTGATTGACAATAAGTTTCGCTCGAAATGACAATATTTGTGAACTTCTCGATTGAATACAAAGTTTTTTGACTTTTATTATTATTTTGCGAACCAAAGCTTTGATGTGAAACAAGAGACAGACAACAGTTCAATAACACAATATTATAGCAAAAGTTGAGCCAAAAGTTGTTTTGTGCGCTCACTCTAACACTCAAATACTCTTTCACTCACTCTCTCTCTAAAGACAAGCGTTGCGTAACACTAATCATAGATTACTTATTTTGTGTCCAATAGAGAGACTGATTTACTATAAAACAAGTGATGAATTGACGGCTCATTTCAATTATGGATACTTCTCTTGAGTCCATTCAGGGATTAGTTGTCATCTCTTTTTCACAAAACCTTATAAACAAACATTTCATTGAAAGTATGTCTCATTTTTTTTTATTTTAAAATATTTAAAAATTTTTAGAAATTGTCAGACATTATCATCGATCGAATCCATCCGAAGAACTGAAAGCAAAATCACTAAGTTTTGGATCCGATACTAATTTAAATGCCTTTGAATTAAAAATTGATAACAAATACTATTCGGCGAATATATTCCTCTTTGATATTAACGATAAACACATAATTAATAAACGTTTCTCTGATTGTGTTAATGGTTTTCTTATTTATTTTGATTCAAATGAAGTAATTATTTTTAAATATAATTATATGACATAACTTTTAATTATGTCTAAAGGAATTCGATGGCATTCAATCCTTACAATCATATATCAATCAATTCAATAATGAAATCAAATTATTAGTCTCTGAAACAATTGATGGCAAGTCTTCAGATAAATTGAAGACAAACTCTTTTCTAATGACTGATTCATTTACAGAAACAAAACGAAAAGTCATAGAAAAGTGGTGTTTAGACAATGAGTTTGAATTAATAGAACTCTGCCCTCAAACCGATGTAAATGATGATGACTTTGAAGATGTCGATGGAATGACACGTCTTTTGCAGGCAATACAAGCATATCATTGGCCGAACTCAACACTTAAGGGTATGTTTTTAATAGAAAATATTTAATATTAATTGAATCCATTTTATGATTCAGAGGGACCACAATATAACGGATCTCAGATTTTTAATTCTTTACTCAATTGTGATGTAAATGATTCCGATATTTCAAAACAAGTTGAGAGCTCTGAAGAAGAGTCAGATCAGTTTCAGGATATAAAAGATTTAGAAGATTTTGAAAATTTATTCGAAAAGTTTAGTGAAATGAAAGGTATTAATAAAATGAATTGCAATTGAACTAGATTCATTTTTATTCTCTTTTAGTAAAATCTTCGCAAATGAGTGAAACAGAAAGAAAAGATTACGCCGAGAGGGTAACCATTTCTTTCTGGAAGGCTATCGGTGGAGATATCGGTGAAGTTGAAGGTCTCGACGATAAGTGACGATAAAAACCATAATTAAAAATATGTTTTTTAGCATTAATTGAAAACAATTTTAGATTAGATTATCATAAAAACCAATAAATAACTTCAATCGCTTTCATCTGAATTGATTTCTTTGAGAATCTCTTCTTCACTCATCTCTTCGTTTGAATCATCGAATAAAACCAATTTTCGTTTCTTTGATTTATAAGATATTTGTTGTGAGTCTGAATCGGACTCATATTCTTCGTCCAAATTATTAACAAAGTTTTCATTGATATTTGTCTTAATTTGTGTGACATTATTTATAGTTTCAGCTTGGACACTTAGCTTTTCAATGTCTTCCATTTCTTTATCTTCAGTAATAAAATCATTAATTTCCTCGATTTCATCGCCAAAGTCTTCTTCAGAATCGAAACTATTTGCCACCGATTTCTCATTGTTTTCATTAATAAGAGTTTTGCCGATAATATAATCAAAGTCTGTCTTATTTTGTAAGTCGTCTTCATCTTCGACTTCAATCGGGGGTTGAATTTCATTTTGTCCCAAATCTAATGGCTTATCAGTTCTTATTCTTGATAAAAGGTTCTTGGTCCCTCTTTTGTTACCCAATTGTTCGCATTTGTCAATGAAGTCATCAAATGTGAAACTAGGGAAGAGTCTGTGCGACCAATGAGACAATCGGAACAGAATCGCATTTAAGTCTTTCAGTTCAGATCCTTTTTCGCCAAATTTAAAGTCAGAAAAAAGTTGTGTTAAAATAGGAAGTCCTTCGCTCGACATAAGACGATCGACGTCTAGTTTGGGCTGAGGTTTGAGCGTTCGCTTCACTTTTGCCTTTATTTTAGTTTCATTTTTATCATTAGTTTCGGTTAAGTTTTCGTTTAATTCATTTACAAATTGTTTCTCAATGTTTGACTCCAACCGATCTTCTGATGAATCAATTCTTACTTTAGTTTTATCTTTTCTTTGACTAAATTTATCCAATTTTTGTTTCTTTGATTTATAAGACATTTGTTGTGAGTCTGAATCGGATTCATATTCTTCTTCCAAATGTGAGACCAATTGTTTGGACTGATATTCACTTTCATAGTTATATTCCCGAAAAGTTTCGACATCTCTTCCCTCTAAAATCATCTGAAGCTCATCTTCTTCTTCATCTTCAAAGCGACTCATTTTAGTTTTCTTTTAAAATTATTTAAATTAAAATATAATAAAATTTAAAAACAATTTATAAATAAAAACGATTTGGCGCTCAAATCAATGGGAAGTGTTGTGAGTCTGTTATGAGTTTGTTATGAGTCTGTTATGAGTCGACATCTGTTTTCTTTTCATTTCATTACATTTTATGCATTCAAATGACATTTCAGTAGATTTAAATGTTTTACTCGATTTAAAGCCCTCTCTAATAGTTTTTAAGTTTTAACAAGAATATTTATTTTTCTGACTAACAAAAAGTATATAAAATATGAACTTGCTAATTTTTCACTTTTTTTGGTCATTTTATTTCCAAATGACTTAAACATAGAGAAGAAAAACATGAAAATATTTAAACCAATATTTTATTAAAATTTAATTCTTTCTTAAAAACGATTTATTAACAAATATTTTAAGTAAATTTGGATTTACTTTTAATTAATAATTTTTATTTCTTTATATAATTAGTAAAGTTTTAATATAAGTTCATATAATTTCTTAGATTTTAAACACAAATAAAAATATGAAATAAAAAAAGTGTTAAATTAAAAATTAAATAAAAAAAAATTAAAGAAATATAAAAAAGAATAATTGATATGAAAAATATCTATAATGGGGTCATCTCTGCTTTTTGATGAGAGAATTAGCACTTTATTGTCATTTTTGTAATATTTTATAGTGGACTAAATGTTTGCGATATTATTGTCATACTTTTAATCTGTTAAACAATTTGTATGACTCGGAGCGCATGCTTTCAAAGTTGTCATAAGAATCGGTCGAATAGAGAGAACAGTAGAGAATTTCATCACCGCTGCGGTAGTCGTTGAACAGTACATACGGCATATGCGGTGCACCAAATGCTGCATTACTTTATTACTCCTCTAATACATCGATCTGATGGCTCTTCGATTACACTTGTCTGCAGTCATATATTAAGACCGATAGACTCCAATTGACACTCAATTTCTTTGAAATTAATTAAAGATTTTCGTTGATATTTGAGTGCAAAAACAATTTTTAACAATTATTTACTAAATTTGTGCTGCAAATGGAAACTTCTCTGACCGGGTGTTATCTTCTGGTGATTTTGGCCGAACCCATTTGCGAGGATCATAAAGAAAAGATCATTCAAAGAGTGGCCAAAGGTTTGCAGTAATTTTATTCTTATTTATTGTTTTATCTAAAAAAAAGTGTTTGAAATTCTTTAAATAATAACTAAGATTTCAATGAATTTTGTTTTGAATTCTTTAAATGGTTTGTCAATCAAATTACATTCAAATTAAATTGAATTCGCGATTTAATAAAAAATTGTTTGAATTGTTGACATTAATTGCATTTCGATTTATATTAATTTTATGTCAATTTTTTTGTTAATTCCGAAAAGAATTAAACATTTAAATGATTTGAGTTAGAATTAAAGGAAAGCCTGCATTGAGGCATAACATGCGCTGTCGATATTGCAGTCGGTTTTTGCCGCAATAGACAACTGTTTGAGTAGAGCTCTGGCTTAGGCTTACAGTTAGCTATTTTCCAATAGTCAACTTTTCAATAGATAAGTTAGTTTTACGCTTTAATAGTCTATTTTTTATTACCGTTAAGTTATAAATAAACCGAAATTATTGATTTTGAATTCAATTCACGTTTAATTCTTGACTAATAATGTTTCGCCTAATTATTCACAAAAATTCAATTTAGACTCAATTTTATTTTATATAAGCATAACATCGATAAACGATTTTGAAAACAGAAAATAATAAGAATTATATTAAGAAATGAACTGACATTTAGAAAATGAATGCTTTTGTAATTACACTGAAGTTATGATTAAAATAATTAATTTTAAAAAAACAACTTTTAATAGAATTTTTAGTGTTTTTATTACCGATTGATAGAAACGAATTTTTTTAGAAACAAATAAAATATATAATTAAAAAATTTTATATAAAATTTAATCGGAATAAAACCGGAAAAATTAATCTTAATTATAATCTTAATTATAAACTCATTAAAAGAATCGATTAAAAAAAAACATATCGTGAGTCATATCGTAAGTCAGTCTCAAAATTAATTACAAATAATATTAATGTCAACCAAAGGAATACAAAAAGTATAAAATTAAGTCTTTTATTGTATATATATTTTAATAATTAAAATTAAATATTTATCCCAAAATACTTCTAAATGATAATAAATTTCTTTTAAAGCAATTCGTTGACAAAAACTTATTATTTCAGGAAAATTGTCGCAACCTTTTTTTAAAAAATGATCAAGTTAAAATAAACTTTAGCCTATGAAAGTCTAAAAATCTGATTAAATGCAATAAATCCTTATAATTAGATAATATTAAATCAATTCCCAAATTCGGTAAAATGTTCTCAAAAGAGAAATGGGTGTAGTTTTCAATGAAAGTTTAGGTTTTACTTATGTTTGCACTCTCTGTCATCTCTTGTTTTGCCAATACTTACACCAATAATAAGACAATTCAAATATGAAATCAATAAATTCAATTTGATATGAATATGTATACACACAATGTTTTAATGATTAACTTAATTTAAGGTTTATATTATCTAGGTGATATAGTTACTCAAAATATTTACCTATTAAAAATAATAAGTTAAGAGCTGAAATGACAAAAGACCAAGGCCTAAAGAGGGTATAAAGATGGGTATTTTGAAAATGACCAAAAAATTTCTAAAACACATAAGTCGTTAATTTTTAGTTGTTTTCTGTCTTAAATAAATAAATTTAGTCATATTCTAACCTATTTTATCAAAATTAATGCAAAAAAGGCAAAATATTTTGACAAAAAAGCAATTTTGTAAACTTTTCAAAAACTTATTAGTAATAACTTATTACCAAAATTTTCATTTAAAAACTGAATTTTTAAAATATTAAAGAGACTCTAATTGTGAGTACGTCTTACAGTGTTTTTAAATTATGAATTTTTTAAACAAAATTTAACTAAAACTAAATAAACTAAAAACTTTAATTTTAAAATTTATTTAATAAATCTTTTAAAGACATTATTGATTCCAGTGGTCACTACTTTTTCTTTATAGTAGAGGTGACCATCATATAAGTTAAATCATATAACGTATTGGAAATGTAAAACATTTAATTGATATACAATGTAAATGATTATTAAAGGTTATAATATTTAAATGAACTTGGTAATAATTTGTTGATTATACAATAAGTATAGGAATAAAACACAAAAAGTACCAAGAGGCCAATTTTTATCCTAAATTAAAATATTGAATAAAGAAAATTATTTATTAGACTTAAAATAATCAAAATTAGTTAATCAATTATCAAATAGTAATTTAAATTTAAATATATTATAAGAAAAGTTATTTCATATCTTTGTATTTAATTCCTTACATATAATTCAGTCATGCCGGAGTAGTGCAAAATTTTAGGACATTTTGTGCGTAATCTATGAGACATGTGGAAACACATTAAAGCTATTCATATGTTTATTGAATGAACATGGTTAGTTGAAACAATAATTATAATAAAATATTTTACCCCCTATGCCCTACTCCGGCATGACTGATATAATTAATAGGAATCGCATTAAACTCTATTAAATTTTTTCGAGTAATAAATGTTATTCTTCTCAAAACATTAATTTAGTTAAAGTGTATAAACAAAGTACTCATTCATTACTGAAATTTTTATTTATTTGATATTAAGTTCAAATTGTACATGTTCAAAATTTGCTGATGATGAGTGATGCTGATGAATGAATATGTTATACATTGAATTTGAGTATAAGAATTAGTAATGACTACTTATGACAAATAATGAAAACTAAAGAACATAAAAGAAAATATAGGGCTTTAAATTTATAGAAATGTCTTTATAGGATAACAAAATTAAAATTATTGCCATTATATCGATTATATGTAACGTTTAATATCTTAAATACAAATAAGTAAAATATAGGAGTTTTAATCAAAAGACATTTTGTTTGAATTTATTTTCAGGTCTTTTGTCGTGGAATACAATAGAAACTGATTGCGATCTAAAAGAAATCGAGAGTGTCGTACAGAATATAACTAAAGCTAAACTTTTGGACTCACCAGGTACTAATTATATTTGACTCACCAATAAATCACTATTAATATCTGATATCTATTAAAATAGAAATTCTTTTACAACATTCCAATGAAAAGCTTGCGGTCGAAGTTCTGATCAGTCCTTCGGTTTCAACTTTAAAACAATGCATGAAAAACATGTTTTTGTCGCCAACGGCTCACAAGCATCTGATTTACGGCGGGTACTCTTTTACGGGTACCGGTTCGTGGATGCTCGACGATGGACTCTTCACTTTTGATGATTTCGTTGAAATAACTGAAGACAATTGTGTTCACAATTTTCTGGAATCGTATTCAGAAGTGAAGTTTACTCTACATATTCATTGTTCATCAGTTGGTCATTGGGTCACAAATGATTTAAAGGCTCAAAGTTTCTCCAAATATATTCTGGTAGAACTGAATCCATCGGACAGTCCCAGTGGTGTTCAGGGGGCGGCCTCTTTACTTGACTTTTTAGATGAATCGCTAAAACACAAGAATCTCGACTCAAAAATGACTTCCACTGAATTTATAGGAAATATTAGGTTCAGTCGTCCCACACTTTATATATTTCCTTCAGGTCAGGGAGATTGTAGTCTTTTTGGTGTCAGTGGATTTACCATGCTTATTGATGGTGGCTTTACTCCCGTTCCTTCGTTTTGGAATTTCATTCGACATCTCGAAAGACTGGACGCTATAATGGTTTGCAAATCAAAAATTATTGGCTTTTATTTAAAGAATTTGAATGAATGATAGGTCACGCGATTGAGTGAAGACAACTTATGGGGCGTTTCCTCATTATTCAGGAAAAAGATTTTGAAACCCATTTATCCTCAAATCGGTTATATTTTTTGTAATATAACGGAAGGAATTACTGACAAAAAGCAAAGCGATTCAAATGAACTGTTGATTAGTGTTATAGGAATGGGTCACGAATTGCTCGGAAATGTTAAACAAATTGGTTTAAATCCATTGCAATGTTTAAGAGAACCCTTGGATTCAATCGAACCGATGACTCTTTACCATAAGGTAGGACTCGGAACACTTCAGATGTTTATATTGAGTCCTCCGCGCGATAATAGAATTCTCAAAGAATTTTTAAATCATTGGAGTACTGGAAAAGAAAGTTTTAGTTTAGTTCGGACCGGTTCCGCCTCACAAAAGAGATCAGATGTGGCCATTCCTCTCTCAAATTTGATGTCTATTTGTTGTTTATTGGTTTGGAAACCTTATGACCCAAACGAAGAAATAACTCGAATATTATTCCCTGGAAGTGCTCCTCAGAGTCGTATTTTTGAAGGTCTCAATAAAATACAAAAACTCGACATTTTTTGTCAACAAAAGTGCACTCAATCTTCACTTAAAACGAGTGCTCAAAACAAAGACATGAAATCTCCAAAAGTCAATAGATTTCGTTCGGTTTCTCCGATTTCTCGAAGTAAACCAATTTATACAAAACAAAGCTCTAATGAATCCGAGAAGAAGTCTATTGCAGAGGACTCGCACTTAATAACGAGCGTTCAAAAACAAAAACCAACGAAACCTATAGAGAAATCCGATAAAAAGGATCTCAATAAAGATAATGCAAAGAAGCCTGTCCTTGCTAATAAAACTGAAAAGACTATAAAAGTTGAGACAAAGTCTGAAAAAAGATCTGTTTCTCAGAGTCCGAGAAAAGTACCTAAAAATAGAAAAGTAAATCAAACGAAACCAATTCAAACAAAAGTTTCAAAAAGTGAAGACAATAAAAACGAATCGGAAACAAATGAACAAACTTTAACCGATACCGTAAAACGTAATCAAATCAATGATATTAAGAATGAAAATGTTATTAAAGTGATCGATGAAAAAAGAGAGACTCTGACTCTCGAAAAAGATAATGAATTTCAGAATAAATTATTACATTTAGAATACCTTAAAGACGATATGGAACCGGACTCTCTCGAGTCAATCATAACTGACGGTAAAATAAGTAAAGATTCTCTCGAAGTGTCCGAAGACGAGACCACAAATGAAAAACTTTTAATAAAAACAGATATTAAAGAAATTGAAGAACAAAAGGAAGAAAAAGAGGATAACTTAGAATCAAAAGAAATGGTAATAACAGAAACTGATAGCAGTGGACAACAAAAGGAAAATATTTTAATAGAATTAGAAAATAATGAAAAAGATTTGGTTGAAGTCGAGGCCAAACAAATCGATGAAAAACAAATTGATTTAAATGAGAAAAACAATGAAATAAATGTTAACCAAAAACCTATTTGTGGTGAAATCTCTGAATCTTTTATGGAAAACATTGATTCAAAACAAGAAAATATTGAATTCGAAGATAAATCACAAATTGATTCAAAAAATAGAAGAATATCGAATGATAGAAGTACTGACTTCGGTATAACACTAAAAGATGAAATAGAAAACACTAAAAGTATTTTAGAAAAAGAAAATTCAGAAAATGTTTCGGAACAAAAAACTGATTTCGGTTTCACTTTAAAGGATGAAAATAATTTAATGGATACAAACAATGATACTAAAGAGGATTCGATTGAAGTCGAGACCAAACAAATCACCGAAAAACAAAATGAATTAAAAGAGAAAACTACTGAAATAAATGACGAAAAGCCTATTTGTGTCGAAGTTTCTGAATCTCAGAATAAAGATATTGACTCAAAACAAGTAAATATTGAATTCGAAGAAAAACAACAAATTAAAGAAGAATTTGAAACTGAAATTTGCAAAACTCAAGACATTGAAAATAAAGAATCAGTTGAACCACTTTTCACAAAAACTGAAATAATTGAATCAAATATAGAGAAGAGATCATCACTTTCTGACATATGTTTGTCATCTGATTCTAAAGCAGTGACAACAAAAGAATCAGAAAACTCTTCAAATAATTCAAAGATTTCTTCTGATATCGATTTAAATAAAGAAAATAATTCGGCCGAAAATGCTATGGATTTGTCTTTTCTTTCTTCAAATAATAGTCTAATTTCAAGCGATAAAAACGATACGAAAGAGAGAAGAAAATCAAGTGATAGAAGTACTGAATTCGGTATAACACTAAAGGATGAAATAGAAAACACTAAAAGTATTTTAGAAAAAGAAATTCCAGAAAATGTTTCGGATAAAAAAGGTGAAAATTTGAAAGAAAATGAAGAAAAAACTACAAAATTTGATGAATTAAGTGACAACAAAAGTAACACCGGTTTAACCGATGAAATTGCTTTAAAAGAATCAGAAAATAATATTAAAAAGGATAACATTGATATCGAGATCAAACCAACTGAAGAAAAAACATTTGACTTAAATGAGGAAAAAAGTGAAGTAAATGTCGACACAAAATCTATTTGTGTTGAAGTCTCTGAATCTGAGAAAAGCATTGACTCAAAACAAGTAAATATTGAATTCGAAGAAAAGCCAAGAATTGATACAAAAGAGAGAAGAAAATCGAGTGACAAAACTACTGATTTCGGTATTACATTAAAGGATGAAATAGAAAACACTAAAAGTATTTTAGAAAAGAAGAGCACAGAAAATGTTTCGGAACAAAAAAGTGAACTTATGAAAGGAAATGAAGAAAAACATACAAAAGATGAGTCATATTTGAGTGAAAGCAATAATTTGGATAAATTAGAGGACAGTCATGAGAAGAGTTCAAATATAATCACATCGTTTAATGAAAAAACTAATTCCAAAATCGGGAGTAATTCTGAAGACTCTTTTGATGATAATAAAAGTAAATCAAAAGAGATTCCAATCGAATCAAAATCACAAATTGATAGTTCTTTTACTGAATCTCTAGAAATGACTTCTCTTTATTCCTCATCAGATGATATAATGAATAAACAGAAAGACTTAACAGAAGTGATTGGAAAATCAAGTGTTTATAGCCTTCCAATGAGTAATTTGAGTGATAAACCACAAGTGGTCGAACAACTTCTCTATGAAGACACTAAAAGTGGAGACATTAAAGGAATCTTAAAAGAAAAAGAAGAAAATAACGATAATATCAGAGAATTAAAACAAAAAGAGATAATAGAAACTGTAGACACAGACCAACGAAAGGATGAAAATGTTTTAATAGATCCACAAAATGTTCAAAAAATAGATTCAATTGAAATCGAGACAAAACAAATCGATTTAAAAGAAAAAAACAGTGAAATAATTGACAATAAATCTGTTTTTACTGATTCTGATAAAAAAAGTATTGACTCAAAACAAGTAAATATTGAATTCGAAGAAAAAACACTAAATATAGGGATGGAATCTACACCTTTCAAAGTTTCTGATACGCAAAATGAACATGATACATTGCATACAGAATATTCTTCTTTAACAAAAGATCAATTTGAAAAGTCATCGGAACCACTTCTCATAAAATCTGAAATAAATACTGAATCCTATAAAGAGAAGAAATCATCACTTTCTGGATCAGATCAAATCTTTTCTGACAAAAGTTTGTCCTCTGATTCGAAAACATTGGAAACAAATAATACAGAAAAATCTTCGGACGATTCAAATATTACTTCTAATATTGATTTAAATAAAGAGATTCATTCAAACGAATCTATTAGTGAATTGCCTTTTCTTTCATCAAATATTAGTATAATTTCAAGCGATAAAAACAATACAAAAGAGGAAAGAAAATCAAATGATAGCATTGATTTCGGTATAACACTAAAGGATGAAATAGAAAATACTAAAAGCATTTTAGAAAAGGAGATTCCAGAAACTGTTTCCGATCAAAAAATCAAATCAAATGAAAGAAGTACTGATTTTTGTCAAACTTTAAAGGATGAAAATAATTTAGTCAAATCAAAAGATGATACCAAAGTCGAGGCCAAACAAACCGATGAAAAGCAAATCGATTTAAAAGAAATAAAGAGTGAAATAATTGTCGACGAAAAGTCTATTTGTGCCGAAGTTTCTAAAACTGATATTAAGAGCTTTGAATTAAAACAAGAAAATAATAAAGGATTTGAAGAAAAACCACAAAATAAAGAAGAAATTGAAACAACACCTTTCAAAGTTTCTGATTCACAAAATGAGCATGATACATTGCATACAGAATATTCTTCTATAACTAAAAGTGAAGGGCAACTCGAAAAATCATCGGAACCCCTATTCTTTAAATCTGAAAAATCAAAAACTATTGAAACAAATATAGAGAAGAGACCATTAGTTTCGAGTTCTGATGAAACTATTTCTTCTAAAAGTGTTTCGGATAATTCCGATAAAATATTTGAATCTTTAAAAACAAATGAAGAAAAACAAATAAAAGATGAATCATATCTGACTAAAGACAATAATTTGGATAAAATAGAAGATAATTATCAGAAGAGTTCCAAAATAATGCCATCATTTAGTGAAAACACTATTAGTTCCCAAATAGAGAGTAATTCCGAGACATCTCTTGATTACAACAAAAATCAATCAAAAGATATTATAATCGATTCAAAGTCACGAAATGGAAGCAATTCTTTTACTGAATCGTTAGAAATGACTTCTTTGTATTCTTCTTCAGATGAGAAAATGAGTAAATCAAAAGATAAAATGGATGTAATAATTGGAATCGACTCTAAATCAAGTGATTATAGCCTTCCATCGAGTCATTTGAGTTCCACTTCACAAATGGTGGAACAACTTCTTTATGAAGACTCTATAAAAACAGACATTAAAGAAATAAAAGATCAAACGGAAGAAAATAAAAATAATATCAAAGATTTAAAACTAAATGAAATAACAGAAACTGTAAGCAATGGTCAACAAAAGTATGAAAATAATGTAATAAATTCACAAATTATTAAAAAAGATTTAAATGAATTCCAAACCAAACAAACCGATGAAAAAAACAATAAATTGATTGTCGAAGAAAAGCCTATTTGTGTTGAAGTCTCTGAATCTGAGAATAAAAACATTGACTCAAAACAAGTAAATATTATATTCGAAGATAAATCAAAAAATAAAGAAGAAATTGAATTAAAAGAAAATAGAAAATTAAGTGATAGAAGTACTGACTTCGGTATAACACTAAAGGATGAATCAGAAATTACTAAAAGCATTTTAGACAAAGAGATTACAGAAAGTGTTTCCCATCAAAAAAGTAAATCAAGTGAAAGAAGTACTGATTTTTGTCAAACTTTAAAGGATGAAAATAATTTAGTCAAATCAAAAGATGATACCAAAGTCGAGGCCAAACAAACCGATGAAAAGCAAATCGATTTAAAAGAAATAAAGAGTGAAATAATTGTCGACGAAAAGTCTATTTGTGCCGAAGTTTCTAAAACTGATATTAAGAGCTTTGAATTAAAACAAGAAAATAATAAAGGATTTGAAGAAAAACCACAAAATAAAGAAGAAATTGAATTAAATGAAAGAAAAAAATCGATGGATAGAAGTATTGACTTCAATATAATACTAAAGAATGAAACAGAAAATAATAAAAGCGTTTTAGAAAAAAAGAGTACAGAAAATGTTTCGGATAAAAAAACTGACTATAATTTAACTTTAAAGGATGAAAATGTTTTAATAGAATCGCAAAACGATAAAAAAGTTATCATTGAAAGTGAGTCCAAACAAATCGATAAACAAATAGATTTAAATGAGAAAAATGTCGACAAAAAACCCATTTGTGTCGAAGTCTCTGAATCTCAGAATAAAAGTATTGATTCAAAAGAAGTGAATATTGAATTCGAAGACAAAATTCAAGTCAAAGAAGAGATGGAAACTAAGCCCTCCAAACCTTGTTATCCCCAAAATGAACATGATGATGCACTTCATACTGAATATTTTCCTTTAATTAAAGATCAATTTGAAAAGTCATCGGAACCTCTTTTCACAAAATCTGAAAGTTCTGACGAAACCTTTTCTGACAAATGTTTGTCCTCTGATTCGAAACAAATGAAAACTAAAGAATTGGAAAATTCTTCGAAAGATTCTAAGATTACTTCTGATATCGATTTAAATAATGTAAATAATTCGGCAGAAAATGTGAGTCAATTGTCTTTTCTTTCATCAGATATTAGTCTATTTTCGAGCGATAAAAATGATGTCCAAAAGGAGTTAAGTTATGTTAAAATCTCTGAAACTGAGAATAAAAACATTGACTCAAAACAAGTAAATATTGAATTCGAAGAAAAGCCAAGAATTGATACAAAAGAGAGAAGAAAATCGAGTG
>JAQFZM010001604.1:0-17357 GCA_034695785.1 Galumna obvia | reverse complement strand
AGAGAGTCAAAGTCAGGTGGATTTTAGTGTTAAAATAAAGCCTTAATTTCAAATCAAAGGTTATTTAAAGTCAATGAACTTTTAAACGAAAAGTGTGTTGTGTTGTCCACCGGATTATAGTTGTGTTCATAAACTCGTAAACTTTGCTGACATGAGTGCAACTCAGAGTCAGTATTTGTGTTGAGTTGGCGTTCGGTTCAGATTCAGTTCAGTTCAGAGTTGGAGTTCGACTCCTTTCGCACCGAATGGTTGTGAAGTTTGCAGTGCTATGAAAGCATTGATTGCAACACTTGAGCTCTTCTGCAATGCCTTTCGGGCAATGACCTGACCGTCGACGTCACCTCATGACCCGCCCTCCAAAGGCAGAGCCGAAAGGAATAGAGGGTCAACAGTGCGCTCCTATTGAGGCAATAGTAAGGCATAGGTTAGTGAAGGCATAGCAATAGTCGGCGTATTATTTGCACCAAAATTAATATCCATTACTACTCGAAATGCGTCGCATTTCAGACACAGTTTTACTCATTCTGTCCCTCATTTGAATGAAAGCCATTTTAAACCACATTTTAATTCTAATTCTAATTATTATTATAAACGAAAAATTAATTTATTTTTTTTGTGTAAATTTTGAGTCAAATCTATTTTCACTTATTATTTGTGTTTAAATAAAAGTTAATAATTGTTTGAAAACTGATTTCAACCGAAAAGAAGTAACGCTTTGGAACGAAATGTTAGTGTCTTTGAGGCCAATAACGGAACCGATCGCTGAAGAAGTGAAACATCGCGAGAGAGAAACCACTGCTTTCGTCGACCAAAACAATAGTCTCGGAAACGGAACTCTAATAATCGCTGACAACTGGTATTCAATTCTATTCTATTCTATTAAGTCTTTGGATGAGTTTCTCAGTTATTCTAAGATCTATTCATAATTATTACCATTAAATGTGACCTTAATATCAATTCATTGATTATTAGTTGAAATACAAGTATTGATGAAAGAGTCGAGTCTTTGAATTGAATTAACTTTTGTGTGGTTTGAAAGCACATCATAACTATAAACCTGTGCCACAACCAGTACCACAACCAGTGGTGTCATAGAATCAATGCAACGGATCTCGACCTCATTCTTGAGTCACAACTAAATATGAAATACTGTTAACTCTTGTAAATCAGTGTTGAGTGGAAGGCATACACTTTTCCTGAGGTCTTATGTTATGAAATACTGAAAACCGTTTTATCGTAAAAGGAAAGCAAAAGTGCAGAACTCCAGCACTGACTTCACTACTACTGACACAACTGACTCATTACTCATTTAATGACCAAAATTGAGGCCAACATTCAATTGCTTTTGCGTTTCCACACATTTTTCAGACACAGAGTGAGAGTTCAGTTGAGTTCACAACAGTTTAAATGTTAAACTAATTATTAGAACAACTGATTCATTGATTCACTGATTGACTCATTCATATCCTCTCATTTATATATATATTTTCAAAATAATTAACAATTTTCACCGAAAACAGTCTTTCCTGGATTAGAGACAACGGACAGGGATTTCAATTGGAGTATCCGATGATATCACTTCACGCCATTTCCAAAGACTTATCAAACTTCCATTCAGAATGTCTTTACCTTATGGTCGAAGACAAGGACTGCAGTGACACTGAATTGGGTAAGTCTTGCATTTTGTCTTCGCTTTTAAGTTAGAGAGAGATAACAATAGATGTAATCCTTAACTCTTATATTGATTTGTGATTTGATGGGGAAATAATTCAGAAGGACTTAAAACTAATGAATTAGCTTTAAATCAGTGCTTTTAATCTCTTTTCTAATCTTATTTTCTCTCTTTTGATGGACTCATTGACTGATCCAATGACTGGTCAATAGTTAAAACTTAACGATTGCACAACCATTTCAACTGTGTTTGCATTTTGTGTCAATTTGTGAATTAATTGCAACTCTTAACCAAAATATTGTACACTATTTGGAATTAAGTGACAAATCGTCGCATTCGTTGCCTTCTGTGTTATTTCTCGACCAAAAACTGACAAATATTTGTGATTTCGACATAACTTTATATTCTTTGGTTTCGTTTTCGTTATTTAACTAAAAAATCGTCGAAATTCATCTAAAAAATAGTTAATTTGACCTAAAGTTGACTTAAATGAGTCAACAAATATTGTGATGACTTCTAAACTTCAATATCTCATTCATAACGATATGGTTAAGAAACCGCTCGAAACAGACAATTGCGGAACTAATTTAAGCATTAAGTGCGAACCCGACAGTCCCTCCAGTGGTGGCGATAATAGTGTTGGCGAACCCGAGACTGAATTCATAAGTGTTCCGACATCTCCCAGTGCTGTAGTGGCTATGGGTCTCGACTACGACAACTCAGGTGACAATTCTGGCTCTGAATGGATCGCCAGAAGTCCTGAAGATGAGAACAATCAGGAGGGCTCACCTCCTTTTTCTTCCAATTCGAGAATTTCATTTTCTAATGTGAATCTTCAGACACCTGTGCTTTTAAGCGGTTCAGTTGAAAAGAAATCACTTGAATATTGTGTTGTTTGTGGAGATAAGGCTTCGGGTCGTCATTACGGCGCCATTTCTTGTGAGGGCTGTAAAGGATTTTTTAAACGAAGTGTTAGAAAACAATTGAATTATGTCTGTCGCGCGAATCAGGACTGCGAAGTGACTAAACATCACCGAAACAGATGTCAGTTCTGTCGGCTCCAAAAATGTCTGCAAATGGGAATGAGAGCCGACCACTGCCAGCCCGAACGCAAACCTTTATCTCTTGAGGGCAGCGCCAGTGCTATTCATTCAGTTATGGCTTCGGCTACTAATTCGAGTCCATCGTTGACTTCCCGGTCATTTACGTCAACGAATACGACTTCGCCATCTCATCGACCAATACTTCCTCGAGGGTCGGGCGGCAATTCCTCTCAAACAGAAATTTCAAAATTATTCGATAATCAAACGACACTTTCACTCATTGACCAAACAGTGACTCATACGGCGCACACCTCCAAAACAAATGGAGACTTAAGTACTCTAGCAAATGTTGTGTCCAATTTGATGGCTCTGAAACAGGTGGCCGTCGCTGCCATTAATGCCAACGAAAGACCAGATTTGAATAAATTGGTTCGAAATGTTGACGAAACCGGTGCTAATAATGAAAGTCCAAACAGAGATACCAATAATTCGACGGAACGACAAAACTTGATGATATCAAAGGCGGCCTTCGATATAATGGCCAAAATTGCTTCCGGCTCTAAGTCTGGTTCAGAACAAACGGCTTTCCTTTTTGGTGCGCTCGACGCTGTTTGCGGACAAAATACTGAAACTGAAGACCTTTTTGAAATTGACGGCAATCTTCTTAATGAACAACACTTTGCCTTTAATTTGACGCCTCCCATAGCGGGCGCTTCTTTTCTGTCGCTACAATATATCTGTGAGTCTGCGTCTCGGCTTTTATTCCTTTCTGTCCATTGGGCGCAATCCATACCTGCATTTCAATTGATGTCTATTGACGTACAGACATCTCTAGTTAGAGGCTGTTGGTGTCAACTGTTTGTGTTAGGTTTGGCACAAACTTCACAAGTGATGTCTTTGGCCACTATTTTGTCGGCCATAATAACCCATTTGCAGACAACATTACAACAAGATAAACTATCACTTCATAGAGTCAAACAAGTGACGGACCATATCTGCAAACTTCAAGATTTTGTTAATTCATTTCAGAAGTTAGGAGTCGATGATCGCGAATACGCATATCTTAAGGCAATTGTTTTGTTCAGTCCTGAGAACGCAGGCATTGGACTTATGATGAATAGTAAACAAATCGATAAATTCCAAGAAAAGTCTGTTCGCGAACTGAGACAATACATTAATGAGACCACTCTTTCTATTGATGAGGGAAGTGATCGTTTCGCTAAACTGGTTCTTCGTTTACTTCCTCTTCGGTCATTACTGCCAAACATTACTGAAGAACTGTTTTTCTCTGGTCTTATCGGAAGCGTTCAAATCGATAGTATAATACCCTATATCTTGAAAATGGATGCAAACGAGTTCACCAATGAGTTCATGTCATCTACTGATCGCTTAAATCGATCGATGGTTAAAACAGATACTTCTCCGCCTTCTTCTGCGCCCAAATTCAATAATTGACGCCTCCTTTCAATTCATTGCATTCTTTAGGAAAATGTTTTTTATATTCATTTTTAGTGAAAGAGTTAAAACTGAAATCACTCAAAACCATGGCTTTCAATAAGCATTTGAGTCATTTGAGAGTAAATTTATTACATTTCATACAAAATGTATTATTAAATATATAAATATATATATATTAGAGTCGATTTTATTTGTTTTTAAAGTGTTTTTTAGACGAAAATCTGTAAATTTGAAGAAATGGTTTTAAAATTTTGTTGAATTTTTTTGGATTTATTTCTAAAAAATAAAATATTTTCAGAATTTATACCAAATTTTTTAAATATTTTATAGCCGACGATGAAAACGATTCGCGACAAATAGAGATTCGGTTCGTTCCCGAAGACAAAACACATTTGGAACTTATGTTTAAAGCGATGTCAGAGTGTCAGGCATTACATCCCGACCCAAATGACTCCCTTTCAGAAGAAGATGAAGACGAAGAAGACGAGGAGGAAGACATTTATGAAGACGCAGATGAGATACAAACAAATGATTCTACTCTTATGAGGGGTAATGTTTATGACGTGGAGGCGGCCGAACACTCACGAGGCTTACCATCAAATCAAAGAGAAGATTCTTTTGCTAACGGAGATGATGACGAACCCATGGAAGTATTGGGACAATTCGATGACGCAGAGGCTGACCATTAGCTCAATATTTTTGTCTTAATTTTCGTATCGAAATTAATTTTTCAAAATTTAATAAAACTCATTTAGCACATTACCTTGATCATTACCTTGATCATTACCTTGTGCATTACCATTGCATTACTTTGCTTACATTATCATTGTTTCATTTTTCGAATTAGATTTTGTTCACTAATTTAAGTGAAATAAATTTGGAATAATTTATTAAATATTAAAAACAATCATTAAATGACAATAAATAGTAAGTAATTATAATTCAATCATCAAATAAACAATTTTATGACTTCACTGTTGGCGGTTCCAAACACTGAGACCCGAGAGATGTTGTCTCCAACCAATAAATGTTAATTAATGACCAATTGATCATTTAATTGAATATAATTATTAATTAAACTTTAAATTTATTTTGTGAAACATCCTTGGTTACATCTTTGGTTACATCCTTGGTTACATCCTTAGTTACCTACATTCAAAAATTAAGTTTCAAACTTTAAATAAATGTAAATATTTTAATCGATATTTAATTAAATTTTTATTTAATTGAAAACAAGTGATGTCTGGAAGCAATTCTTCGAGTGATTTGTATTCCGAGTGAAGTAAAGTCTGACATCAAGTGATAAGTCAATTGAATTAAATTCAGTGAAAAATAGCGACAATTTATGAAATAAAAGTGTTTTCATTGAATCCATACTTTAAATGTTTTGTTAAATTCATAATTAATATAATTTAAATAAAATAAAATTAAATAATAATTAAAAATGTTAATAGACTCGACCTGCAAGTTTTGTGAACACCAAGTTCTATCAACTGACCAGGTTTTGTGAACTTTATTTCATAACCACATACATAGAGTTAATGTTAAAATATACCAAGTTTATGAACAAACTATGTTTCGTGAACTTAAAGGTCTTAACGGCTAAGTTCATAAAACTTGCAGGTTCATAAAACCTGGTAGAGTGTAGATTCTACAAGGTGTAGACAGAGTGTAGATTGTACAAGGTTTAACTGTAGTTCTGATGTAAATTATGACCAAATTTTTGTTAAATTAAAGTAAATAAAAAATTAAATTTTAAGTTTAATTTAATGAAAACTAATATAATTATCGATAAATACAATGGAATACAACGTAAGTAAAACTAAAGTTTAAAATTCAAATTTAAGTTTATTTGAGTTTTTGTATAAAAGTTTGAACGCAATGAACGCAATCGCAGTCTTTTGTTTACAAACATTTTATATGAAATTTTGATTCACATGTAATCAGAAGTAATGTCTAAATCGAGTGCTTCCGCTAAATATTTATGGCGACGAAGACAACAACTTTATGATCGTATAATAAGAGTAAACCATTCGGGAGAGTTGGGCGCAGACCGTATATATTGGGGACAAATGGCAGTCCTTCGAAGAGACGTAAAACACTGTCCGGTAATTCAAGAGATGTGGGATCAGGAAAAACATCATTTGACACAATTTGAGAAATTGGTTGTTAAACATCGCGTGAGAAAGAGTTTGTTAGAACCCTTTTGGAATATCGCAGGATTTGGTTTGGGGGCCGTAACCGCTCTCATGGGTCCCAAAGTTGCGATGGCAGCCACTGTTGCCATTGAAGACGTTATCTCAAAACATTATGACAACCAATTGAGACAATTGATTGAAGACGATTTAGAAGAACACAAAGAATTGATTGAAATCATCAAAAAATTTAGAGACGAAGAGGAACACCACTACGAGACAGGCCTTCAGTTTGACGCAGAAAAAGCTTTTGGTTATAAATTTTTATATTATGTTATTTCAAACGGCAGTCGAATTGCAATTAAAATCGCGGAAAGAATTTAAATTTTAAATATTAATAAATAAATAAATGCTTACAATTATATGACTACTTTTTTCGGGGCTTTTGGTGAGAGATATACTCTGACAGCTCTACAAATATCTATAACTAAACTGTCTTCAGATTTAGTACTTTTAATTCCACTGCCTTTAGTGGTCGAAGAAATCCACGTTTGCGTTGAGTTTAATGTTGTGGAAGAGGTGTCTCTAAAGTCTAGAATAAGTCCGATATCGACAGGACATGACTCGGCCCAAACTCCGTGCGATAAATAAACGGTTGTATATAAACGATATTTGCTTACATTCGGCTCTTTTGAGGTTTCAATGAGTCGAAAATCACTCATTTTTGGTAAAACCACTTGAATTTGTTGGTCCGGGTATTGGATCTAAATTTCAAACAAAATTTTAAAATTTCATTCATTTAATTAAAAATGTCTTTACTTTAATTCTTATATTTTTAATGTCCGAAACATTTTCAATGATTGCATCGAATGGCACTTCAAGAATAAGTCCGGCCGTAAACTTAAGCGGAGTGTCTGATTTACCGGTCGGTTCATTAATAGTGGCGCAGGTCATCCGTAATTTAACCAAATCAGAGAACGTATTTTCATTTAACATAATATCCTATAAAATATAATTCCATTTATTTCTCAATTTTTAAAAACCAAAAACTTAATAAAATCGCACCAAATCTGTGATATGAGAGACAGAAGACGACAAAAATAATGGTTTGAGAACGCGGGCAACTGTTCCCGGTTTGGGCTCTTCTAATAAACTGATTTCTTTCATCATTTTAACGGTCAAAGAGTCGGCGTTTAAATTATTTTCAGTCAATAATTTGTGTAAATATTGAACTTCACTAATAAATGCTTCACATAAGGCGAGGGCCGACGCATTGCTTCCGTGTATTATTGCTATCAATTGAAGAGCCATCGCTTTAAGTCGAGTTTGTTGTATACAAACCAAATGAATTGGATGTAAGCCATGAAAGCGGTTAACCAAAGAAAATGTTGCGCTCAAAAGCTATTTATTGATTTCATTGATTAGAATTATTTGAAAAAATGAGACAAAAATATTTCTCACGTATTGTATCGAAGCTCGAAATGAACTCGACTGTAGTGCAGACAATAGGAATGTATTGATCCAATTATTGTTCGATAGAATCTATAATTTTATCAATAATTTTAATTTTTAACCATTAATTAAATAATGAAATCTTACTCTTCTTAAAGACATCTGACACTGAAGGTATGACCTTAAGAATTGTGATGCGGCAGACAATGATGGCTGTACTTCAGCCAATTGTTGTAAATCACTTAATTTAAAAGAAATTTTCATAACTTTTATAGTTTTGAATCCAATTCTTACCGAATTGAGTGCTCGAGTATTGCTGTTTGAGTTTGGTTTGAAGTGTTGTCGACTCCCATAGCGTTACGAACTCTTTCGAAAATACCCAAAAGAAATGCGTGCGATCGAGACTGACCCTCACTAATGACAGATAAGTTCTCATTATTTTGGTCCAAACCATTAGACAATTGGGGCAAATGAGGCACTAGTGCTGGATATGTATCTCTTAAATAATAGTAATGCCGTAAAATATGTTCTTCGAATAAATCAATAGTTGTGTTACACTCTTTGCCAGAATTGAATACAAATATAAGAATCGCGACGTCTATTCCATTAAAATTCAGAGTTTTAGACATTTTCTCATTCATTAGAAATTATAATTATAAAACTCACATCCATTGTCTTCGAGTGACGTTTCGGGCAATTGAAGAAATGGATGAATACCGAGCAAATCAGGGATCAGAGCGAGTGTAAGGAAGGGGTGATTTGAGCCTAATTTCTTAAAGCACTGCCAAATAGAATTCTTATCCTGAGGATATCGCTTTAAGTTTTCCAATAAATTTAGAACACAAGTTTTTAGGGCTGTTTTAGAGGATAGCCTACAATTTGAGAGCATTGCGTGCAGAGCCTCCCGAATGTCAATCGAGAAATCTTCTAAAACGGCTAAAATAATGTCGATCTGATCCTCGCGAAGGACTATATTTTCAATACTTATATGAGTCAAACATTGAATGGCTTTTAGTCTAATGTCTTCGATCTCATCGTTAAACATATCAACCAAAAAGTCTAGTGCTTGTATAGCAAATGAAGGAAATAATTGTGCCAATTGACTCAGGCTTTCCAATGTTGCCATTCTTACCTCTAATCATAAATAATGAGAAATTTTTCTACTTTTGTGTGAAATGAATTTTTACCGAAGAATTCATCTTCGAGTCCATGGATGAAAGCACCGCACGCACCGATGTTCATCAAATTAACGGTATCGGGACACAGCTCTTCGTGAGGGGCGTCATCCGCCCATTTCTGGCCACTGGACCATTCACCCGTCTCATAAGTCTCCCGATGTCTTTCATGTGCAGACTTTTTCTTCTATTAATTTAAATTAAAACAAATTTAAAATTAAATCATAAAAATAAAGTGTTTTGAGTTAAATAAATAAATAAATAGCTTTTTAATGATTGACTCATTGAATGCAATAAATATAGTTAACTATAAATTACCCTTAAATTAGACATTAGTTTCTTATCTAATGTTTGTTCCAAAAAATTAGGACTAATATGAGTGAAACGACCCTTTAATACAAATAAAACAATTAATAAATGAACTTATATTTGATAACTTACAAGAAGTAACGCCGACTCGGCTCTAACATTCATAGAGGGGTCGTTAATCATTGAACAAACTTTGGCGAACGCGTCGTCGGCCAAACGGATTTGTTCGTCGCCGTCATTAACACAAACCAAACTAAATAACAAAAAATTCAATTAAATAAAAGTTTGTAAACAAATATAAAGAGAAACCAATCGGAGTAGAGTTGACTTATGACGAGAAGTAGTTTTATAGCTGTAATTCGGGCGCATTCATAGTCGTCGTTAAGAGATTCACAGAATTCACTGTAAAGACTGATATCTAATTTGACGCCTCGTTTATGAAGTTTTAGCTGTTATTAAAAGAGTTATTCATTCAATTGTTTTGAGAATAAATAAACTCACGATTGAATTCAAAGCCGTTGAACGAACTCTGGAGTCGTGATAATGACTAAAATCTCTTAAAAGTTTAATAATAGAAATACATTCGACGCTAACGTAATTCAAATCCGTTGAATTGTCATTTGAAGTATGAGTTAATGGCGCGAAATCTACTAATAATGAAAGACATTCATTCTTCACGACATGACTGGAAGAGGTCTGCAGTAAATGTTTGGCGCTTTTCATTACATTCAGTTTATGTTCAAAATTAGTTTCAAATTTTTGGTTCAATTTTTGTAAAGTATTTAATATCTCTGCGATCACTATATGTGAGGACTCGCTCTTCAATAAAGACATCAAATCTTCAATAATAGAATTAATGCCAAACTTTTCCACAACTGAATTGAAATTCACAATCAATTGTTTTACGGCACAAATATAAGACATCTTCACTATTGGGTCTCGACTTTTGTTCATTTTATTCATTACTTTCTTATAAATCTGTTGACAATGAGTGGAGTCAAGAGATTCAGTACTTCCTCTTTGGAATAAATTGAATAATTCGGACACATTTTCACAACTTTTAGTTATCTGCAAATCGTCACCACTTTGTGATCTATTGGTTGAATCTTCACTTAAAACCTCTTTTTTTGATTTGCGTCCCAAACGAAGTTTCTTTTGTTTTGTGGGCGATATCTCATCCTTTAAATCAATAATTGATTTAATCGTTTAATAAATAAATGCTAACAAATATTTAAATGTCATTTTCAGGCCATACCTGAGTCAATGTCTGCCCGTATTCTGCGAGCGCTCTCTTCTTAAGAAGTGCCGCCATTTTTTTAATAAATTATTTTAAAATTTATTCAATAATTGATTAAATAAAATCAAATTAAATTTATAAATAAAAAAAATTATTTTATGTTTGAAAACAAAACGATTTGAATACAAATATTACGACTCGTTTTAACCCAACTTTTAAATCAAAACGTTTTGTTTTAGAACTGATTCTCAAATCGTTTTATTAAATTTGAGATCAAATTAATTATTAAAAGATATAAAGACTAAAGTATTTAAATATTTAAAACGATTAAAGAATGACATTAACTCAACTAAAATATGACTATATTTTGTCTCTGACTCTCAAACACTTTAAAACCCTATTCTTTGATAATAGCATTTTAATCACAATTAATAATTAATTATTAATGCCTTCATTAAAGACTAATTTTTATTTAATTGATTGAAAGCAATGATAAATCAATTCCTTATTTAAGAACTTTATTAATGGAAAATAAATTAAAGACAATTTTTATATTAATTTTAAATCAATTTTATTGAATCTTAAATAACTAACAAAACAATTGAATTATTATTATTTACAATAAATATAAGAATCGATTTAAACGAAAACACAAAAAGTAATATATTTTAATATATTATGATTTATATAATCTAAATATATATATATTTAATCATTGATTATGAAGAGAGTGGTCCGACTCTCCTCTACGGGAATATTTTAAGGACTTTAGTCTAAACTCAGTCAATACTGAAATATATTAAAGATTTAAAGTGTTGTCAATTAATTAAAGTCTCTCTGAGAAGAGATACCAAAACTAAACAAATTAATGATTCACTGAAGAAGAATAGTTTGTTGGTCTTCAGCAATGGCTACCGCTTGAAGTAATTTCTCGAAATTATTTTTTGTTGAATTAAAATTCTTATTACAATTATTGATCAAAAGATTGGAATCGATTGCGTTAATTAAATGACAATTAGTTCTAATGGTTTGATTCACTTCTTGTTGAGCCTTTTCATAGCGCGCAACCGCTTCTATATTCTGATGAAGAAAACCCAATCCATACTTACGACGTGGAGGACAGGGTTTTCGCAAATGGATGCTCGAGTCGGGCAAATCAAATATACCCTTTGATGTTAACATTTTCGCGTGTTTTGTCTGTAAATGACGTTTATATGTATTACGAGTTTTAAATCTGAAATAAAAATCAGTGATTATTAAAAAATAAAATAAAAGCAAATAATTAAAGACATACTTAATATAACAATCGGTGCACTCATAAGGAGTTTCTCCGGTATGTCTTCTCATATGTTCTTTGAAATGTGAGGGATGGCGGAAATTGCGTCCGCACTCATCACAAACAAAACGGGATTTATTTAAGTGTATTAACGTATGATAATTAAGGCTGTGCTGACGAGTGAACGTTGCCTTACAAAGAGAACACTCGTATGGCTTAACCCCGGCGTGACTTCTATAGTGGTATATTAGAGTTGTGGGAGAAGTAAATGTTTTGTCGGCACATATTTTACATCGAAACGAACTTTTGTCTGTCTGTCCCTTATTTTTAACTCGAATATCATTAATATATTGTAAAGCGAGTCTTTTCAGTTGTAAAGTATTGGTATTAATTTCTTCGGTGACAACACTATCACTAATAGTTTGCTCAGAATCTAATTTTTCAAAATTTCTTTTGTTGTGAACTGTGGAACAAATTTCAATGACTTGAGATATATTTGGCAAAATTGGTTCGTATATGAAAGGGAAGGCCGGCGTTGCGATCACTTTAGTCGCGTTCATACATTTCTTTTTAGGATTTAAGGAATTTTCTTCACTTTTCTCTATGACTTTAGACTTGACTTTTGGTCCATCGAGTGATGTATAGCAATGATCTTCAACGAAGTCTTTGGTTTTCAATAAAAAATCTTTTGCTTCGATTTTGGGTAAAATAATTGGATTTATATTTAAATTATTTATTCTTTGATTATCAATAAAATTGTCCGTTGAATGAAAGTCACGATTCACACAACTATTGCTATAAATTTCACTCATTTGACTAAAACTGAAACACTCTTTTGTGTCCAAATTGAGAGTCGAATCACTAATTTTGCGGTTCTTTTGAAGAAATTTATTGAAATCATTCAAACGTTTATTTCGAGCACTTAATGTCTCTGCAGTAAAGTTTGGCTCAACTTTTCTGATGTGATCTAAGAGATGATCCCTCATCTGAATGCGAGCCCTTTCCTCTCCGGCAAAACTCTCGTAAATGACATCACATTTTTGAGGCATTAAAACACATTTGAATTGAAAGACGCGACGGATTTCATCGCAAATTAATTCACTGAACGACTCGACTAACATTTTGTCCGAAAGTTTCCTCAATTGTTCCACATTTAAACTCTTTAACTATTTTTCACAACAATTATCAATAAAAAAAAAGTCAAAATCAATAAATTCATACCTTTTTTAGTGATTTTTCTTCAATTTTATTCTTCATTTTTGAGTGTTTCTGTTGTTCATCATTTAATGTCTTTACGGCCACTTCTGCTAACATTCCCAGAAACCGATTTGACTCATCATAATTGGCAATCATTTTGTTAAACTTAATTAAACAAACATTTCTTAATGAAAATCATTTTTTTATATTAAAAATATTTTTAATTATTAAAAAAAAATTACAAATTAATAGATATTTAAATAAATGAATGAATTTATGAATAAAAATAAAAAGAAAAACAAAATTAATTGAAAAAAGCGGTCAATAAATGATTGGTTGAGAGAAAGTGAAGACGACGGGAGGGGTCGAAGCAATTGATAGAAGAGCTGAACGCATATAACAGACAAAACAGACACACATTTGGTTAATACTCACCACTCGATTAGTTTCGCTTTTGATTCACTTAAAAATTATTGAATCGATTTAACAACACTTTCTTAGTGACCACCGATTGTTTACATTAATAGTTGTAAACAATTTTCAAAAAACAATTTATTTAAAACAATTTGTTTTCAAAATTCAAGTTTTTTCAAATTGAAAGCCAAACACGAATCCAATCAAATGTCAACGAATGGCGTGAATCGAGTGAATGGCTGTCTCTCCACTTCTCTCCACTTCTCTCTACACTTACTCTTCATTAAACCTATAGATGGAGTCTTAATTCATAATTTAATAATCAATTCATTTCTTATCCCTTAACTCACATTTCTTATAATTATAATCAAATTTATTAAATTAATTGAAAACATAATTAATTGAATTAATAAACTCTAAAAAAGAAGAAATAAAGAAGTGTTTGAACACAATTCACGCATACATTAAGTAAGGAAATACTCTTTTCCTAAAATAGAAGTTTTGGCAAACATTCAAATAATAGTTTTTATTCTCAATATTGAGATCTAATATTAAATATTGAGTTATATTTTGTTTAAATTAATAAATAATTATAAAAATGGAAATCAATAAAGTTTTTGATTTAATCGAAAAAAATGAATTTCAAACTCTAAAGGAATTATTGGATAATGGATTCGATGTCAATGGAAGCGATAGCGACGGTTATTCTTTACTTCATATGTCCGTAGATTTTGATAATGAAAGCGCTGTTCGACTGCTTTTATCGTATAAAAGTTGTCGAATAAATGGGTGGACAACTGTTCATCGATTAACTGCTCTTCATTTCGCTTCAGAGGACGGAAAAACACATTTAGTCAAAGTTTTATTGGATTCGGGAGCGGACATCAATTGTGTGAATCACAACAATTGCACTCCTCTTTATATGTCTGTTTGTGGCAATCATTTGGCAACCGTTCACTTATTATTAGAGAGAGGCGCAGATCCTAATATAAGTGACACAAATGGTATTTCTCCGCTCTTACAGGCCGTCAGTATTAGTAAAGAGTTAACGACAGCTCTTTTAGAACGAAATACACAAATCAGTGATTATTGCCGTGAATTACACACTTCTCTTCTCTCTAATAAACCAGAAATATCTCATATCATTCTCGACAGACTTTCCACTCCTCTATCAGCCAATCGTATCGGAAGATCTGTTTTACAAAATGCTGTCCAACACATCAGTTGTGATGATCCCAACGAAGCGATTGCTTTAATAAAAAGATTAATAGAAAGCGGAGAAGATATCAATATATCGAACCGATTCGGTTCTCCTCTTCATATACTTATCCAAAGAAATAAAACGGTGAACAGTAATGAAGACAATAACTTTGATCCGACTTCTGTCGCCATTTTTCAATTCTTGGTTTCGCAACAAAATTGTGAACTTAATTGTGAAGTCAAACAAATTTTAGGAACAAATGAAATGACAACTCCTTTGACTCTCGCTTTTAAACTTAATAAATATATTTTCGCTGAAATACTTATAAGATGTGGGGCTGACCTCAATAAGTGTCGGTTCAATCTTTTCAAATATACTAAAAACGCGGATTCAGTTCTAAAACTACTTTTCTTAAGTGGATATAAATTTAAAGAGAATTTCCTTCAAGAGATTCGTCCCTTAAATGACGAACATTTGGAAAGTTTTTTAAATTTTAAAAAATGGTTTATAACTGAAAGTTCTTCAGTTATGTCTTTAAAGAATTTAACGCGAATTACAATTAGAAACTATTATCACAAAAGTATTCATAAAGTTTTAGAGTCAATGGATTTTCCAAAAGATATTTATTCCTTTCTTTTATTTAAATAAATTGAAAATTATATCAAATCTCTATTTAATTATATTTAATTTAGTGTTTATTTAAATAAATGTAATTAAAATATATGAAGTATTTATTTAACTAATATTAATATTTAATTATAATTGAAATTAAGTCAAACTTCAATGAATTGAAAACAATTTTTAAACTTATAATAAATTTTATATATAGTTATACGGTCGTATTCACAAAAGGAACTTAAGTATGAGTTCCAACTCAAAACTAGTTTGAGGAGTAAAGGTAAAGCCAACTTACAGGTTTGAGTCTCAACTCTATCAGATTTATCCCTGTAATGTCGGCTTTTTTACTACATTTTAGCACTGCACTGAAGCTAAGACTCAAACTTAAGTTTGAGTTTCATTTGTGAATACGACCCTTAGGTTTGAGTCTTAGGTTGGAGTCTTAGGTTTGAGTCTTAGGTTTGAGGTGGGTGGGTGGGTGCAAAACGATTACATATACTACACTTACTATGTAAATGTAGTGAAAAATAGCTTAGGATTAGTTCTATATTGTTTGGTATTTGTGTATGTAATATATATTCTAGATTTTATTATTTACGGTATAAAGAGGTCCATATATGACTTAATCTTGATCAGCTATAGATAACAATGCTTTACCGTCTATGAATAACGGTAAAAATAGTCGTAGTAATTGTTTATTTTGATTGGCATTTAGTTACATCTATTAAATGAAAATGGGACTTTAACGGTATAATGCGGCTTTTGTTTTCATGTTGTTTTCAATTTTAAATTCTCAAAATTTTTAAAATATTCTTAAGTTTTAAGTTTTAAATATTAAAATTTTAAAAAGTTTTCAAAAGTTTTTCAAAATTTTTTCAAAATTTTTAAAAAGTTTGAAAATTTTTTTAATAAGTTCTTGAATTTGAAATTTTAATAATTCCTATTTTTATAGGTATCTGTGTAACTCCTACAGCCGCTCAGGTTTAGGGTTTAAATTTAACATAAAAGTAGTACAGGATTTATTCAATTTTAATCGCTTATAGCATACGATGCGCTACCGGCTAAGTTTTACGGTTAAAATAGCCCAAAATTTTTTCTTTTTTTGATCGGTAATAAAGTATATGTTTTACCGCCTGAAAAAGAGACATTAACCGGTACCTGTTTCTATCGGTGAGCCAATATATGATGGTGATTTAGAATAATTATATTAAAACTTACTTGCACAATTTGCAGTCTTGTTCACTATATCCCATTTGTTGACATCGATCTCATCGAACTCATCAGCGAATATGAGCTCAGAAGAGATTTGATTAAAATTCTGTTTTAAGACAATTAAAAGTCTCATAAAATGTGTTATTATTTTAATTTTTAAAAAAATACTTAAATAGATTTCTTTGCAAAAAACCAATAAAATATTATACAGTGAAAAATGTATCAAAAGTTTTTTTATACTCCTTTAAAGGAGTATAAAGGAGTTTTTCTCCTTATTCATCAGAAGGATATACAGAAACACTCTTTAAGGTAAAATATAATCTAGATCATTAAAATTTATATGATAACCACATTTATATTACAATAAGTTTGATCGAAATGAGTAATCATTGTGTTATTTATGTCATTAATTTGCGACATAAATATTAGAGACATTTTAACAAAAGTGAATAAAACATTTTAAGTTAAATCTATATATAGTTAATGAATGTAATGAACATATTTTTTTGATTGAGTGATAATGAAATATGATTCATCATGGCTAAAATATGTAATTTCTAAAATTATTTATGTTTCCAAATATACATGTATATAATATAATGCATATAATGAACAAATACATATTCCATAAATTGTAAAAATTACAATTTTAGTCATTGATTAACTAGCTAAATCCATATTTGCAATTATATTTTATATAATATAATCATTACTTTTCAAAATATTTCATTATATACTTTGCACTGATATTTGTTTAAAAATAAAATCAAATTTAAAAAAATTCAAGAAAATTAAAGTTATTACCGAAGAATTCAGTTTAAACTACCTTGCTAATGCCACACACCATGTACAAACAGATTTCTCTGCAGCCATTCCTCCAACCTTTGATTGGAGGCAAAAGAGCAAGGTGACAGCTGTTAAAAGTCAAGGTAATTTAATATATTTAATTTAAAATAGT